>CAAKHD010026820.1:28061-50056 GCA_901007705.1 Fistularia tabacaria
ACATCTTAATTAGATCTTAATGACATCTGAGCTGGAAAAGCTGAACCGAGCTCGGACTGAGAGGGGGGGGGGGGGGCTCTGGACAAGGCCGGCACGCCGTCGCACCTGAAGCCTGTCGGACGGGAGGAGTTTTACAAACGGGGTTCTCCTCCGTCGGCCCCACCTGGGACCTTCCACCTCTCCGTCTTCTCCCCCTACTTCCTCCTGGCCCGTTAGTTCCTGCGCCTCGAGGCCGGGCGCCGTCGCGCATCTCATATGAGCCACTTCATCAGATACCAAGCATTTATTGCTGTGGATTTTTTTTCTTTCACCGTGGAAATAAGTCCGCCGGCGCCGCGTAGCCCGTGATATAAGGCCGGGATCTCCGTCTGATGGGATGCAGTGATCCTCCGTCACGCTGCAGGAGCCGTGCGTGGTCGTGGTGCGCGCAGCATCGCAGGAGCTCCTATACCAGATGATGGTCGGGCGTTTATTTTGGGTGCGCGTTTATGCAACTGCAGCCGCTGCAATGCGATGCAGCCCACAGTGGAGCCGCGTCGGCGCTGCGAGCTATAGGCTCCGTTCTCACACACACACACACACACACACACACACACACTGAAGAACTAGAAATCTAAATCTTGACATGACAGAGGGTAATTGATTTGAATCTTTGAAAGCCAGTATTGATGTCATGGGATTGGTGGCTCCCTGGGCTCAGCCCTCCACTCCACAGCAGCCATTCCAGGAGGCGGAGGAGGAAAACACAAACAGAGAGAGTCGAGGCACGGCCGCGAGGAGCCTTCGGACGAGCGCAAGCCGCAACGCGCCCAAGGACACCAGGGAAAATGGCGTCCGAAGCCCCGGCGTGAGGCCGTCCCTGTGTTGCTCCTTCTACTTCTTCTCCTTTTTCTTTGGGCTTTTCCCTTCCCTTCTCCATCCAACCCTTTTCTCTGGATCCTCCTCCCTTCATCTCCTCTCTCACTACCTCCATACATCTTCTCTCTGGTATTCATCTAGACCTCCAATTCCAGTATCTTCACTCTCCCTCCTCTGTCCACGACCCAACCATCTCTGACCTTCTCTCCAAAACATCTAGCATGTCATTCCTGATCCTCTCCATCCTGGTCACTCCCAAAGAGAACCTCCACATCTTCATCTCTGTCTAAGCCGCCCCTTCATTCCTGCTCAAATGTCCCAGGATGCGGCCGTTTCCGCCCGTAAGGCCTCAACCCCGACTCATGGTCTCCACGCAGTCTTTATTCATTCACTTAGCCTTTATGGCTTTACTTAGCGTTTTATTTGCCCATAAAGTGCAATAAAAGCCTGTCCTTTCTTTTTGTTTCTTTTCATGCCTTCGCACCTCCGTCCCCGGCTGCCGTGGGTAGATTTCCTCCCGAGAAGGCCGCGTTTTCCCCCCTCGGTCGTGGCCCCAGAAGCCGAACTCACGAACGCGGCGGTGTCTCGTCACGCTGCGACAAAGTGTCCAACGCAAAGCTACAGGAAGCCTCTCCTGGCTCACGCCGTAACCCTGTCCAAACACTCACCGGAATCCGCTACTGCCAAGAAAAACAATCCACTTTCCACTTTGCGTGTTATCTGTTCCTTCAATTTGTTTTTCTTTTACACTTCAGAGTTTATTTGATTTGACTTCGTTTATATTTTTATTATTAGCTTGTCGCTGTCTCGTCCGTGCATGTCTTGCTGCGGAACAATTTCCCGAGCATGGCATCATGAAAGGACATGTCATGTCATCATCTCATCTGGAGCCCCGGCCTCAGAGCTCCCCTCCCTCTGCGCTCGGGGTGACGGGCAGCCGGCGTGGCGCTGGCGACACGGACGCTCTGTGAGCCGTTTATTGACGTGCGTCACGCTGTTTTATACACACTCCCCGCAGTACGTGAGGACGGATCGATTTTTATTCAGCGGGGCCAGACGTACGATGTGTATCGATTGCTATTGTAGCAAACATCAGGAGGGCTGACATCTCTGATCGGGACCCCTCACAGCTTGTGTGTGTGTTTGTGTGTGCGCGAACATCTCAGGTTCACGGAGGCGGACACCATCGTGATGGGGGACGTGACGTACGGCGCCTGCTGCGTGGACGACTTCACCGCGCGCGCCCTGGGGGCCGACTTCATGGTGCACTACGGCCACAGCTGCCTCGGTGAGTCGTCTCCGCCCGCCTTTTCCCGCGGGCGCCGGCTCGCGCACGGGCCGGGAGAGCGATCGATCCGCACAAATGTAGTAGTTAGCGCGACCTCGGCGGCCCCGGCGTGGGCGGGGCCACAGACCTTTCGGAGCCCGGACATCGCATTTAGCCGGCGGATCGATGGAGAACATGCATTAGAGCCGTCCTTTGGAAACCTCGGGCGGCTCTCCGGCCGCGGCCCGCCCACCGCTGTCCGTCTCCTAATGAACGCGGGAGAAAATGCTAAATCAATTGTTTTGATGCCCCCCTGCCCAGAGGAGCTCACCTCTCCCAAATACCAGACACAACAAACGGAATATCAATCATGAGGAGCTCCTCGGTGTGCGTGAGAGACGTCCGCGGAAGTCCACGCTGAGCGTCTTTCTTCCGTTGGCTGGTCGTGGGACCTCGGGGCTTCGTGCGCGTGGAGAGCGGGAGCGTGTTTCCTCCTGACCTTCAGCGCGTCATCGCGGGGGCTCGGTCTGCGGCGCGGCCGGGGGCGCAGACACCTGCGGGAGATGAAAGCTCTGTTGTGACTCATAAAAGCCGCCGCCCCGCTCCCTTTCATTCCCGCTCCCGTCTGTCCTTTTGATTCGCAGTTTCATCATGTCCTCTCCTGGTCGCCAGGCTCCGACAACGTACTTTTTTGCATTTTTCGCTTCTCCTTTAACTTCGGCCGTTCGCTCGTCTCTCCAGTTTGTACGGACGGTGTTGATAACGGCCGCGGTTGTTTTTCGGAAAAAGGTCTCGTCTAAATCCTGCCGCTGGAGACGAAGGCCCGCTTGTAGTTGCGAGGGCGGCGAGCAGCAGGATCGGAGGACGGCTGCCACGCCGGCTTCGCTTTGGAAGAAACCAAACAAAACAACAAAGTTTTCTCTGCAGCGAAAATAGAGAGCAGACATAATTGCGGCTCTGCTGATTTAGTGGCGGGCCGGGCCCGCGAGCCGGGCGTGCCCCCAAACCCGCCGGGGTTTGGATCTTCATATTGCGTGCCGCTGAGAAGGTCAGCATGAAATACTGCTTAATTGGCTTCAAAAGTTCAGGAGGTCCCAAAGTACCCCAAAGAGATTTGAGAATTTAATGTTACGCAGACGTGCTCATATATAATACCTGTGAGCGTGCGTGTGTGTGTATGTGTGTGTGTGTGTGCGTGTGTGTGTGTGCGCGTGTGTGTGTGTGTGTGTCCGTGAGAGAAAAGAGCCCAGCTTGAATCCCTGTCAAACCTTGTTGCTGCACTTGGACTCCATTCGTTCTCCTGAAGGCGTCGAAGCTCTTGGTTGGTGAAGTTTGGATCCGAGGAAGCCTGGACTAGATCTCACGAGGGTTTGGACCACGACCAGGACAGCCGAGAACCCGTCGGAGACCACCTGGCTGAGCCCCTTCCCTCCTCGCCGCCGGAGCTGAGGCTTTGACCGCACCTCGTTCTGTGCTTGAAATGTCAGAACGTAACGTGGCTTCAAGAAGAATCCTCCAGAATGGCTCCGACCCGGGGAGGCCGGGCTCTGACGCAGGGATGGCGTGGCCGACGTGCGCGCGTGGGTGCGATTTTGCACGCGCGTGCAGCTGCGTCGGCCGACCTTCGGTCTGACACACGCAGATGGACTGAAAACACGCCGGCGCCGCGCAGCCCCGTCTGTCTCTCCGGCCGAGCAGGGATGGATGTCACGTCTCTTTGCCCTTTACATCTCAGCACAAACAAACAATCCGGAGCAGCTGGATTTATCCCATCCTTTCCAGCCTGGCCATCTATTGAACCCCTGAGCCTCTGACGCCACACACACACACACACACACACACACACACACACACACACACACACACACACATACATACACAAACAGCTCCTCCCCTCTTGGCTCCTGCATCTCCAAGCAGCACCAAACATTCCCACCAACTAACTGTTGTTGTAATTGAAGCAGTCGTCGGGGAAGTCTGACCCGCAGCTTCAGGTTCTTGGACGTGCACGCAGACCTCATTTGGAGCTCCGCAACCTCAGAGCTCGAAGTCCTGGCTCATCGGTGTGTCTTCTCTCTCTGGGTCTTTGTGAGGATCAACCTGAAGAAGGAGCTGCCGACCTTCTTCTTCTTCCGTGTGTGCTCATGTCTTGCACCTCGGTGGTCCTCCAGCCGCGCCTCGGCCCACGAAGAGACTCTGCAACCGCCAATCCAGAAGACCGGAAGGCCACCCGCTCCCCTCCTCGAAGGACCTGCGCAGCATCGGCGGCCTCATGAGAGCAGGCGGCGTCCAGAGGAACCCACCCGCCTGAGCCTGAGCTGCAGCCCTCTGGGTGGACCTTCAGGACGCACAGACTTCTTCTGGCACAGAGGCACACGGTGCTTGATCTTTGACCTCCTCTGCTGCTACGGCGGCCATGTTCTCAGTCCCAACATCCCGGCGACAGACGGCAGCATCTGCGCGCAACACTTCTGCTATTTCTGTTGTTCTTCCCTGCACATATTCTTGACTGTGCCTTTTCTTCTTTTGTCCTTTCTTCCATCAGTGCGGGATTCAACTTTTTTTGTCATTCCAAATGTACAAGTCCAGGGCAATGTAATGCAGAGGAACATCCAAGCAGAAGTGCAGATGTCCAGCAGGGTCAGATGTGTGAGCAGTATGAAGATGCTGCATTATGTCAGTGATTTACAGATGGGGTTCTATGAACATGTTGCACGGATGGATACGTGCATGAGACGCTGTAGATCAATGGTGTCAAACTCAAATCCACAGTGGGCCAAAATTCAGAAGTGGGACAAAGTCGCAGGAGCAACATTGATATTGAATTGAAGATTCATCCTCCAGATTTAACAGTGAACCTTTTCATCTGGACTCAAACACGTTTGGCTTCAAAAGCAGCAAAGCTTAACACTAGACAAGATACAGCTTCATATTGCACACATGCAAAATTCAAATCAAAAAACACATCGGTGGCATTCATTTCTAAAATAAAAATTAAATATAAATAGTATGTCTCTTTATTTGCAGCCTTCTGAAGTAAAATTGACAGTCACCTCTTTCCACAGGCTACGAACAAATGTAAAAATAAAATAGCTGCCTGTCTTTTTGTCATATGTCAGAGGGTTAGCAGGGTACCAGTGTTAGCATGAGGTCGCTGTCACCAGACGAGAGGCCATTTATGGGTGCTGTTGTGATTTCTGCACCAAAACAGCAGCAAGGCATTCTGGGATTTGTAGTATTAGCGGTTCACGCGCTGTCGACTAGAATAGCGTTGGGCCAGCTCTGATAGTCATTAGCTGTGGCATCAAGGGCCAAATAGAATTACACTGTGGGCCAAATTTGAGAGTTTGACGCCTGTGCTGCACACAGGAACTCTGGCCGCCGTCGACAAGGGGAAATGCACAGATGTTGAGCTGTGCGATTCAGAAATACATTTGAAATGGACTTTAAATCATGCACAAACATATCCAGGCAGCGGCTGCCTGGGGTTACTGAGCCGCTGGCGTTTGTGTGGACTGCGCCACGGCGGTAAAGCGATCCCGTCGATCGGGGATGTGAGTGGAAGGTAAAAAACAGACCAGCGCACGGCGACGGCCCGGTCCTCACATTGTCAGGAGTCTCACTGGAAACATCTGCGGGTGGCTCCTCCCGCCGCAAATGGGCTGTGAAATTAATGGCATTAATAGTAATCGCATGTGTCCTTCGCCGCTCTTTTAATAATTGAGGTTTTCTTTTTCTGTTTTTTTTTTTTTTTTTTTTGCGGCGTTTCCCGCTTGTGCAGCTTACACACACACACACACACACACACACACGCACGCACACACACGCCACCCGCTGTAACATATTCTATAAATATAGAATGTGTTTGTGAGTTAATGCGCACGTGTGCGTGCATCCGTGTCTCCGGACATGTGTGCTGCTGTCGGAGGCGCCATCAATAGTGCATAGGCGCTGCAGGCTCACCTGACGGAGGCCGTGAATTATTCATCTGTTTTCTCCGTGTGTCTCGGCTCTCTGCAGTCCCCATAGACTCCACGGCAGGAATCAAGATGCTTTACGTGTTCGTGGACATCCAGATGGACAACGCGCACTTCCTGGACACGGTCCGGTTCAACTTCCCCCCCGGACAGTCGCTGGCCCTCGTCAGCACCATCCAGTTCGTGGCGGCCCTGCAGGTAATGAGCCGCTTTTTTGGACGCGACCTTTCCTCGCTCCGGCTTTTATTGATTTATTTGTTTATTTTCATGACTTCCTTTTGGAAGAAGCCCGTTTTGGCTCAGCTTATGGCCTCCCGGGGGAAGTGCTCATTTCAACGCGTCTGTGTAGGTTCAGGCGAAGATGCGACATCCGGCATCGGGCCAAATCATTTGAAATGTGTGGGTAGCATCACTGATTTCAATCGATTGATAATCAATAGCCTTATGTAAGCGGTGCTGTTTTTATCGAGATATGCTGGCAGCGTCACGTGCAGACGTCTCCCTCAGATTCGCTCCGTATGCTTTCTCTTCCGCTGATGGGCACACAGGCCTGCACTCGTGGCCGGTTCAAGTGTGGGTTTGAGCGAGTTATTTTGGACTAGAAAGCGCTCTGACCTCTCGATGGCCACGCGCTGCTCCCTGCTCTTCACGTAAACCCCGGCAGAAGCACGCCCACACCTTCTGCCTCCTCCGTTAGCAGCACTGAACCCACATTAGCCGGTTGCTACTTCGGGTGCAGGCAGAGGCTATTTTTACACATGTATGTTGTAGCTAACGCCAGGGATTTGGGTGCATGGTGTGTGTTAGTGTGTGTGTGTGTGTGCTTGTTGTGCGCACGTCTCCCGGCGTGTTGGCTTGCAGAGGCCGAGCAGAGTGGGTGGAAAAGCCAAGAGTTCACCCTTGTTTTTATTGACCGTCCCAAATTAGCTTTTAATTGTCCAATTTATTCTCGTACACTTGCGCGGTAGCGTTTAGATTTTATAATTTGCTCTCACTTCCTACCATTTTATTCCAATCCAATTAAAAGTAATGTTTCCTGGCTGAACCATTGAAGTACCTCCTTGATGAGTTTGGTTTAAAATCCGCAGATTCCTCTCCCTGCTCGCTGTGATGCCATGATGTGGAGGTTTAACTTCATGGTACTTCCACGGCTTCAGGAAGGCCCAGGAGCCGCTGCTAAGGAGGAATCATTCAGCCACCTCCGCACGCTCCATCACCGCACCTAAAATTGGACAATCAATATTGAATTGAAGTCGAGACGTTCTCCTTTAATAGAATGTGTTTTGCAAAAATACATTTAATTTGCCGTAACCTTGGAGTTAAGCGACATTTTGATTTTGATTTTCTGATACTGGCGTGTAATTGGACACTTAACGGAGAAGCGGTTTGATGGCCACTTGAGGCCTCGACAACTTGTGGAGATAGAATACGTCTGGGTAAAGTCTGGTTCGGTCAATATGTGGAATAAACTGGTTCGGCAGGCTGAGAATTTGATAATCATTGAAATGGGCCAACATTCATTCATTCATTCATTCATTATGGAAGCAGCTCATCCTGCACTCGGGGTGTCGGGGAAGCCGGAGCCTATCCCGGCTGGACCAATCACAGGCCCTCATATAGAGACGTACAACCATTCACCCTCTCGGGGTTACGATCTCCACTGAACCTCCTGCATGTTCTTGGACTGTGGGAGGAACCCGGAGGAACCCCACGCAGACACGGGGAGAACTTTCACCTCCAGCCCCGTTCTTTGCATCAGTGCCCTCCTTCAGTATTTCATATTTCCGTCTTTCTAATCTGCATTCCTTCACTTCCTGTCTGTGTTGTTAGATGCTCTGTAATTCCCAGAGGAGCTGTCAAAAGCAGAGCGCTGAGAAAACTATCGCGCAAATACAGGCAATCACCTGCATCAAGGTGGCAGAAGAAAGGCTGGCGTCGGCAGCGACTCCGTGTCACCGCGTCTTTCAAGGCGCTCACGTCACGCAAAGTGTAGGCTCACCATTCTCTCACGACGAAAAAGGGGAAGGAGACAAGAAGCGCAGGGGAGATGTCGAGGCACGAGCCGCTCACAGGGGATTTTACATGTGATGTATAATGTTTGACAATGGAGGACATGTTGAAGCCTGGAATGACAATAAACATTCCACCAAGGTCTCATCTAAGGTTCATATATCCATGTATGCAGATGCACATAGACATATACATACATAGATAGAAGCATACATAGATATATACATTCTTAGATCTATGCATACATGGATATATACATTCATAGATATAAGTATACTTCGATATATACATACATAGATAGAAGCATACATAGATATATACATTCTTAGATCTATGCATACATGGATCTACACATACATGGATATAAGTATACTTAGATATATACATACATAGATTTATGCATACACAGATATATACATACATAGATATAGATAGACATAGATATATGCATACTTAGATATATGCATACATAGATTTATGCATACATAGATATAGACGTACATAGATAGATACATACATAAATTTATGCATACATAGATATAGACATACATAGATATATACATACAAATATCCATGCATACATAGATCAATGCATACGTAGATATATGCATACACAGATTTGTGCATGCATAGATTTATGCATACACAGATCTATGCATACATAGATTTATGGATGCACAGATCTATGCATACATAGATTTATGCATACATAGATATATGCGTACATTGATTTATGCATACTAAGATTTATGCATACATAGATTTATGCATACTTGGATATCAACATACATGGATATAAGCATACATAGATATATACATACATAGATGTAAGTATACATAGATTTATGCATCCATGGATATGAGGCAGAAAGGTGGTGCAGTGCTTTCATCTCAAGGCAAGAAGGTCTCCATGTGTGGAGTCTCCAAGTCACCCCGTGTCTGCATGGGGCTCCTCAGAGTTCCTCCCGCAGTCCAAACACACGTAGGAGGTTCACTGGAGACCCTGCGGGGTCCAGAAATGTGACCGAATGTTTGCGTGGATCTATCTGTGGGCCCGTGATGGATCCACGGTGAACCCCATCTCCCGCCCGGTGACAGCCGGGCTCCAGCGCCCCGTCAGCCTCAGTGCAGGATCAGCAGAATAGATAATGAATGAATGAATATTAAAACGGCAGGTTCCTGCAGTAGCTCGCGTTCCTCCTGGTTGTTTACTTTTTGACAAAGCTGAGACGGACGGTTTGGAAAGCGTCTCGCTGTGTTTCCTCCGCAGGGCCGTCTCCGAGGCCCACCGGCTGACCTCTGCTTTTGGAGAGTTTCAACGTCTCTTTGGAATCAAAGCTAACTTTGCAGCTCATCTGTAACACATGCAAGGAAATTCTAAAACATTTGTCGCTAATCTGCATAAAAGCATGCTAATCATGGGATTAGAGGAGACCAGAGTAGGTTTGTTGTCTTTGCACGGCGGAGAACAATGAAAGATCTCCACAACAAGGCTTACCCAGCTCCTTTATATGTAAATGTCTAGCGTCAATAAAAGTCGCTCGGTATGATGTACTACGGTCATCGCGCAGCAGGTCCCAGCAGTTCTTTAGCCTGTTTGGTTTCTGAGAAGTAATTTGCAGCAGTTCACTCATTCATCATGTTATGTCCTGTCCTGAGGGAGCAGGAGGACGGATTTATTTTGTCCACTCGCTGAGAGTGTGGATGTCCCAGCTGTGGAGACATAGCGGGTGTTAGCGGTGTCGCGGAGCGAGCTAAAGGTCAGCCTGTGGTGTGTTTTTGTGTTTTGTGCACGCGGTTCATGGCCTGTGGTAGATGACCTTGAACTGCAGGACTCTGCTGAGGAGCCTGCTATGGTGGAGGTTCTCCTCCAGCACGCCGGCTGCCGGCACATGAAGGGTCGGCGCGGAAATGAACTTTCCTGGATCCGTTCCCGAGGCTCCTCCCGGCCCGCCCAGGTGCTGTGGAGCGAGGCTCTGGAGCCCTCGCTGCTCCGCCTCAGGGCTCATCCATGATGGGTTCAACCAGGTCAAAGTCTTCACATGTAGCACTGGATGTGAGGAAATCACGGGGTTTCTTCTCCGTCTCCTCCTTCGTTTTGTGAATTGATAAAGTCCTTTGTACCAGCAGGCCACTTTGTCATGAAATACTGAGTCACATTTCACCTGATAAACCCCAAGCCAAGTCCAAGTCCTCTGTATTCCAGGCATTGGACAGTTTGTAAGGCTGAGCGTGTGGCTCTGGAGCCGCACCTCCTGCAGGAAGTCACTATCATCATCAGGACGGATGGTATCTGTGAGGGTTCTCGGCCCTCGGGGTCCTGGGCCGGCCCTGTCGGATCTCATTTCAGCCCCCGCTTTTAGTTTCCTTCCGCCTCTCGGAGGAAACCGAGTCCAGTTGCGGTGCTAAGATCGTCCGAGGGCATTTCCAGTGGTGTTTGAATCAACTCAAACCGCTCCTTCAGGTCCCGGGCCGCGGGCCGCTACCGGGCCGCACAGAAAGAATACACAACCAACATTATTTCTGTTTTATTTATTATCCGAGTCTGAACAATGTTTTATTTTGAAAAAAGACCGAAATTCTCTCCGTTCCATCCGCCTGTGACTCACTGTTGACTCACTGTTGACTCACTGGTGACGCATGTCAGGACGCTTGTCTCCATCACGTGACACATTAACGCTAATATTCAACCCACAAGCTAGCAAAATGAGTAAAATGGTTGCAGAGAAACAAGCTCAGGGCTCCCGTTAATTTAGCATTACGGAGAGTCGTATTAGTCGTGGACTTTATATTTGTTTTGCGGTGTATCTTATTTTGAAGGCACATTTAAGCTTGACAGGATATTTGTGTGTGAATGAGAGGAACCCGGGTGGAACGCTGAGGATGGAGATCAAGAAGGTGGAGGAGGTCAAGTACTGAGGGCCGACAGTCCAGAGCAACGGAGAGTGTGGAGAAGAGGAGAAGAAACGGGTTCAAGCAGGTTGGAATGGGTGGAGAAAAGTGTCAGGGGTTCTATGAGATGGACGAACATCAGCCAGAAGGAAAGGAAAGCTGGAGGAGACAGTGGTGAGAGCAGAGATGATGGATGGTCTGGAGAAAAGACAGGAGGCAGAGCTGGAGGTGGCAGAGATGAAGATGTGGAGGTTCTCTTTGGGAGTGACCAGGATGGAGAGGATCAGGAATGACATGGTAGATGTTTTGGAGAGAAGGTCAGAGATGGTCGGGTCACGGACAGAGGAGGGAGAGTGAAGATACTGGAATTGGAGGTCTAGATGAAGACCAGAGAGAAGATGTATGGAGGTAGTGAGAGAGGAGGATCCAGAGAACAGGCTGAGATGGAGAAGGTGGATTGGCTGTGGAGACCCTGAAGGGAAAAGCCCAAAGGAGAAGAAGAAGACAACCAGAGAGGTTGACGGTGCAGAGAGGACGTTGGTCTTGTTCTGTTGTTGTTGCTGGAGGACGCTGCTGCTGAAGTTACAACCACACAGTGGATTCACCTTTCTTCTATTTACTAAATGTTAGTGACAGAAGCGGGCTGATCTTCTGTCCTCCTCCCGTCTCTGACGCACCAGGCTGTGAGCGCCGCCCTGAAGCAGGACTACGAGGTCCTGGTCCCCCAGTGCCGGCCCCTGTCGCCGGGAGAGATCCTGGGCTGCACCTCGCCTCGCCTGGACCGCCGGGTCAACGCCATCATGTAAGCCCTCCGCCGTCTTCTCGTTCCCTTTAACGTCACACCGCCATGAACATCTGCTGCGAAGGTGCCGTAGCAGCTGGAGACCTGCGGTGAGAAGGTGCCGGTGTGTTCACCCTGGGCCGGAGCGTGGTAGATACCTTCATCCCCGGTGGACCGGCTTCTGACAGGAGGAATGGTTTTTGTCCAGAAACGGAGGAAGTGACTTCTCGCTGCCACTTTGAGATCTGCACCTTGAATTAGCGGAGAACGTGGTCTGCTCCGGTCCAGGCTGCAGTCCTGGTTCTGAGGAGCTCCCCGACGGGGCTCTGTGGAGCGTGACCTCCACATCCACTTCTTATTCTGTGTTTTTCTTCACATGAGGCTGATGAAAGCGATGCTCATCCGGCCGAGGCGGCGCTGATGATGAGGCTCCGGACGGGAAACGGCGCCTCTTTGTTTTAGCCACAAACGTCCTGCTTCTCCGCTGTGAAGGAAACGCCGCTCCCTGTCGCGGTCGCCTGCATGAGAGCGGCTCCTCAGAGCGCCACATCTCCAGGAAGGAGCTCAGCGCGAAGCCGCTTCCTCCAGAGGCCTGCAGATATCGACATGCATCTTCATGACATGCATGATCCTTCACGGCTGTGCTGGAGCGAGAGGTGGACAGGCTTTCACAGATAAAGACCGTCGGGGTTATTGTGAATGATCCTCTTCAACAGGAGGTCAGTGGTTCATTATCTGCAGCGCTTCCTCCTGCCCAGAGGGCTGGTGTGCCGCTGGAGTCGACCCCGCCGAACAGTCACCCTCTTATTCAAGCGTAATATGGAGAGACGTCCAACCATTCACCCTCTCCTCCACACGTCTGGACAATGCAGGGTCTCCGTGAACCTGCTGAGGAGAAGATGTGGAGTGGGAGATTAAATTGGAGAGGAGGAAGCACCACCACTGCACGCCGTTACACTCGCTGAAGCTGCTCGTCCAATGTAGCTCTTCTTCTGCGGATGCGTTTTCCCTCTCCCTCTCCGCGGTCGAAGGGCCTCGTCCGTCTGCAGGAATCTCTGGCGAGAAGATCCCTTCAAACGACATCGCAAGAAGTGGATTCGTCTCTTATTTCCCTACTTTGATTTTACTCTGACGCCATTGGACGTTTTCCCGGAGCGAGCAGGTCGGTTGAAGTCATAGTTCTCCCTCAGTGGGAACGTCATGATGTCCACGTGGAAGGGGTTCAGGGCTCAGCCTGGACCAGACGTCGCTAGGCAGTGACAGCCTCCTGTGCTGTCATTTATTTCGTAGTTTCAGCTCCTGATTTGTCTTCAGCGTTTCTGCACACGTCCCGAAAGGCTCTTTTCTCCGGCTTTGAACAGAGAGAAGGTGAAAAAGGAAGGGAAAACAAGGAGAAGGTGAAGATAACAGGATCCACAAGAGACGAGTGCCGTGAACACACACAGAACACGGAGGACCACCATCACTGGCGGCAACTCCTCCTCACAGCCAGAAGGTCCCACAGGAGGCCTTCCTGTGTGGAGTCTCCATGTTCTCCGTGTCCGCGTGGGGTTCCTCTGGGTTCTCCGGGTTCCTCCGGCAGTCCAAACACATGCAGGAGGTTGGTGGAGAGCCTGCGTCGTCCAGACGTGTGAATGAGTCGCAGCAGGACCTCCATCAGATGCGCAGATGTTCGGTGTGTGTGTGACCGTTGATGATCTGGCTCTTGGAGGAGCTTTGCTGACGCCCCGTCTCGGCTGTTCGCTGGGACGGCGTTCTTCTTCTGCTGCTGCTGGGACTGACAGAATGTGGTTTTCCCCCGGCCTGCAGCAGCTCCTGTCAGATAGGAGCTCGCACATGTTCTCACACAGGCACTTATAAATAGCATCTTGGCCGGACGCGTCCCCAGGTAGCGTATGAGGAACACCACCTCCAGCCGGTGTCACGCAGGCCTGACCTCCGGCCAGTTAGGCGGTTTAATTGCATGTTCCCCTGCGGCCTACTGAGACCTTCCAGTAACGGGAGTGAGCGCCCACCAGAACCCGCCTCAGCCTCCCAGCAGGAGCACCTTCAAGACGCGAAGCCGTGCCCGAACTTTTCCTCCACAGACGACCGACTCCTGCTAAAGTGTGTCTGGACCTGCGCCCGGGAGAGGCCTGCCGGGAAGGTCTCCTCCAAATAGTTGTTGCTATTTGGAGATGCACCACTGATGAAGGGCATTTGTTGAGATTTGAGTTGAAGGACGCGGGTGGACCGATGTCCTCTCCAGGAGAAGTTGGCTTCGTGTTTCACACCGAGGAGAAGAACAGCAGGCAGAGCTGGAGGACGCAGATGATTCCTCTCTGGGACTGAGAAGCATGGAGCGGATCAGGATTGAGTCCTTCAGAGGGACAGTAGACGTCCTGGAGATAAAGTCAGGCTGGTATGGTTTGGACGTGGACAGAGGAGGGATGGAGAAGATCAGGCTGGAAGGATGCTGAGGTTGGAGGAGGTCTGGAGGAAGACCAGAGAGGAGGTTCATGGATGGAGGGGCCGTGGACAGGAAGGTAGATGGAGTGGGAGGAGAGGGTTGGATGAAGGCAGATGATTGGCTGTGGGTTGGATGGAGGCAGATGATTGGCTGTTGTCCCCTGAAGGGAGCAACCCAAAGCAAAAGAAGGTTCCCATAAAAGCACTGAAAGAGTCCTTGCACTTTCATGGTGTCAAACAGGATTGTCCCAGATGTTCACTTCTGCGTGAACCAGAGTGGATATGGTTTGATAGAAACTTTCCAATGTTTTGTTTTTCATTTCCTTCTCGTGTTCTGACCTCGGCTTTGCATGCGGAGTCACAATGAAGCTGCTCCGCTGCCCCTGTGAGTCGCGGCCCCGGGCCCGGGTTAATGGCCGGCTGTAAACGTGAACCCGGACGGCGGCGGCGGGCAGGCCCTTGGCCCCGGACGCGGCAGCGCTGGGTTCGTACGCTTACGGCTGCCAGCAGAGGAGAGAGCTGGAAAGATAGAAGTGGAAATCGTGTGAATATATTTGCAGGGGCGCAGACTGAGCAGACTGTCTCATTTCTCTTCATAGCTATCTTGGTGATGGAAGATTTCACCTGGAGTCCATCATGATCTCCAACCCAGACATCCCAGCGTACAGGTAAGGTCAGACCCCCCCCCCTCCCCCCCTCACCTAGAATGGAACATCCCGAAAAAAACATTTCACCAACCAGCGTCTAAGAACCCGTCGGCGGAAGTCGAGCGTTGGGCGTAGCATTAGCTCTCTCCTGGATCTCCTTCCATACGTACTCGTGGTTTCCTCATGGAAAGGCTGCGGTGTTCACACGCTCTGAGAAGAAGCCGACCCCCGCCCGAGGGAGCGGCTCGGTTCAAGGCCGCCGGCCGTCCGCGGCCGCCTCCCCACGCGTCCAACGGGGAAGATCGTCCACGGCCCGATGAGATCGTTGTGTTTCGTGTTGTGAGATGTTCCATTTCCAGCGCGGCGGCTAATTGCCGACACTTTAAAAGGGAGAGGAAAGAAGTGGATATCAAGGCGATACCCGAGGCAAATATACTTCTGGCTTTGTTCAAACATCGGAGTCTGAAAAAGTTGTTATGCCGGTAAAGGTATTTCATTATGCTGGCGAGTCTATTCAAATCAATCCCTCGCAGTCAGTCGCCCCGCCGCCGTGTCACAATAACATTTTGTCAGGTTGGAGTTGGGTTTTAATGAGCTATTGTTTGTATGCAGAGTGAAGGTGTTGTTATGGAGGCATGCACCGCCGCACAGAGCCCAGCTTTTTCTCATAAACAAGATTTTAATCTCGAGTGAGGCTCTCTTTATCAGAGAACAGGAGACGAGACACTGAAATACATTTCATTTTCCTTAGATATGATACCTCCTGTCATACTTGATGGTTTTTCGTGATTGGATTTTTTCTTTTTTTTTTTTTTCGACCTCAAAATAAATACCTGAATGGTAAACGTCGTGAACCACGTGCACGTTTTGATCGTGCGCTCGTCGTCTTTGCTCCGCAGATACGATCCCTACAGCAAGGTCTTCTCCCGGGAGCACTACGACCACGAGGCCATGCGTTCCTTGAGGCTCCGCGCCGTCGACGAGGCCCGTTCGGCCCAGAGATGGGGGCTGATCATGGGCACGCTGGGCCGGCAGGGCAGTCCCAAAGTCCTGGAGGTGAGTCTCCATGCCTTCCAAAGACCTGGACCTCTTCACTGGTTTGAAATGCAGCTACGGTTGTTGTGACCGGGGCTTTGAACGCCTGAAGTACCAACAGAACACGGTGTCGTGCAGGAAGGATGGGATTTCAGAAGGTGACGGTTATCATTAGATTCAGGATGGCGAAGGTAACCGTTAAATTTCGGGTAATGAAGGTAATCAGCCGTTTAAAGATGATGTCCTCGATCCCCCGGTGGCCTCGCCGTCCACTCCCGAGGAGCACCGATGCTGTTTACTCCCCAACGGCTGTCACGGTCATGTTTCACCGCACAGTGTGGGTCGGGAATGGAAAATGTATGTTTTGGATAAAATTTTAAAAAAAGGCCATTAAGCATTTCCATGAAAACAAATCCTGACCCGTTCAGTCCTCCGGCAGATTTGTATTGTTTATCATTACCTATTATCTCCATCTGCAATCATCCATAACCTAAGATCACAATTACTCTGTTTGCACAATGCAGCCATGCACGTTCCATCTACATCAGCTTAGCAGCGCAAAGTACACACACACACACACACACACACACACACACACACAATGCTCATCCATTATGTCGAGCAAGGTCACAGTACACCCAAGTGCAATATATGCAGCAACTTTTCTCCAAAGAAACCTTCTGAATATAAAGGGAGTTTTCTCCGGAGCCTCAGGTTTGTCCGGTTGCTTTCATGCGGCTCATAGAAATGTCTCTGGAAGCGAGAGAGCGGCAGCTCAAACTGTGCTTGTCCTCGCTGCTACGTCTGCGCTCTCCACAAGGGCTGATCCATTGACCTCCTGCTCACTACTTCTTCTTCTGCTTGCCAATCTACTGTTTCCTCGTGTTTGGTCTCCTCTTCTTGTACTTCGATGACTCCATCTGGGCTCGTGTCGGCCCGTTCCGCCACCCTCGCCCTCCCCCACATTATGATGCACGACACGCTACGACTGGCGAGACAAAAAGCCAAGCCGGTTGAGTCGTCTTAAAACGATGAAGCCAAATATCGCAGACCTTCTGAAGGGTGTGAGGTGTCCACCAGGTTCACCGCTGAGACAAAGCAGGTCTCTGAGCACCAGCAGATGTCCAGAAGAGGCCAAAGGCTTGGTGAAAACCATTAGAAATAAATAAATATTAGACATTGAGCATCTTCAGAGTGAGAGCAGGAGAAAGTCATAGCAGCTCCTTCACAGCTTGAAGGCACTGGTGAATGTGAATACAGCCGGAGTGGAATCGTTTCTGCAACCGAGCTCGTAACTCGATTCGCTCGTGTATCAAACGGCGTTTCCCCGTCGAAATGAATACCAACGCTATGAATCCGTTACAGCTCCTGGTTTTGTTACCTGTTTTGAAATAAGAAAAATGTACTTATAAATAACAAATCATTGATTCAAAATAATAATCCATCACGAAAGAGAATGTAAAGAAATAAAGTGGTTTTATTGAGTGCATTTACCTTGAAGATGGGATGAAGATGGGATGAAGATGGGATGAAGATGGCAGCAGAGGAGATGGCCAGAGGAAGTTGGGGAAGAAGCGGAGCCACAAGTGGGCGTGAACTTGTGGAGCACAGAGTTCTCCTGAGACGGTGGAAGTAACTATGGGTTCTTTGAGTGATGACACTGACAGACTGCTAAGAACCTATCTGGTGAGGAGGGATTTGTACTTAAAATTCAGGAACAGAAGAATAATCTTTCATCAATTATTCAAAACCTGTGCAACTTCTACAAAGTGTCCTTCAAAGGAGCCGATTTCCCAAACAAAACAGCAAATGATGCCAACACATTACAGGAAAGAGCACAATACGCATAACGCAGCAGCAGAAGCTCAAAGAGGACATTCGTAAATGACAATAACCTTTATTACGGCAACTTCCGACCAAAGACGTCCCCTGTGAAGGACCTCTGGATTGGAAGGTGTGCTTTACTTTGAATATTCTGACCCCATGCTAGCAGCTCTCGCTTCATGTGCTCGTGCGTCGTGAAGTTGTACTTCTGCTGCACAGCTGCAGTGCTTTGACTCGCTAAAGCAAAGGAATTGGAGTTTGCAAAGCAAAGGAGTCTCTTGTGTTGTGCTGCACTTAGCTCTTAGGAGCCATTATAATTCATCTGTAATTCTTCAATTTGTAGTGTTGCAGCGTGCTAATGCATCCTCTTGTAAGCTTAATGTACACCGCTGAAATCCCCAACTCCTTTCAGCGCTCATTATGTATTCTAAGGGCGAGGACTAATAAACTTCATCTGTTAATATGCACCGTGGAAACATCAAGAATGGGACGTGTCTGGTTTTATGGATGGGATGAAAAGGTGTGTGTGCAGACGGCTCAAAGAGGAGGCGGCTAAAGCTCCATGTAAGGTGACTGAAGTACATCTGAGAGGAGCGCGCCGTCTCCGCTTTGCCCGCGACGGTCCTTCGCTAAAACTCTGAACTTTAACGTGTCAAAGAAAAACGGATCCGCCGCTTCTGCGTCCGTTCGTGGTACCCAGGTCGGCTACCCTGAAAGGCTTCACTGGAAGCTGTTCATGATAACTCCAATCAGAAGGTTGGCGGGTGGATCCCCAGCTCCTCCCGTCTGCCGGACCCCTGGTTGCTCCCGTGGTTTGCTCAGCCTCTTGCGTGCAGCTCTGAATGCGAGCCGCCATGAATGTGATCCAGTGAAAAGCGCTCTTTCAACCGGGAGGCGATGAAAGCTCCGTAGTTTTTACTGTTGAGCGATAAAACCAAAATTGTCCACCATTAAATCAGTGCTTCAGAGGCACCGAACCCAGTCTCTGCTGGCTGTGGAGAAGTTAAGCTCTCTTCTCACCCGGCTGAGAAGGTCATCAGATGTTGCCCGGTGGTGCTCCTCCACAGCAGCCTGGGAGTGTTAGCAGTGGCCCGGGCGTTTCCTCGCGACGTGCACAGTGTGTTGGTTCCTCTGGTTTGGGATGGAGTAAAGTAGTGGCTGGTCGAGTTATCAGGATGTTGGTGACCTCCATGTTTGGCCTCCACAGCTGAACGGATGGAGGAATGCATGAAGGTCGCTCTACCGTTCCTCACCGCTGGAATTCATGCTGTTAATAACCATGCATGCTTAACACGAGTAATTTGTAGGTTTGCAGCTAAATAACGGACCTTACGAGGGCCCATCGAGACCCCAGCCAAAAATCTTAGATGCTCTGGAGATAAAGTCAGGCTGAGATGTCTGGGACATGACGGAGGAGGTCCGGGCAGAAGGAGGCTAAAGGTTGGAGCTGCCGGACAGGAGGACAGACGTTCAACCTGGATCCCAGCAGTTCTTTTCCAGAACCTCCCCACAGCCTGTGAGGACAGTGGAGAGTCTCTATCCAGAATGTTGCTGCCTCTGGGAGAAGACTTCTCCTCGTGTCTTCTCTGGTGGTCTTCACGGCTCAGGGCCGTCCGCTCGCTTATGGCTGCCTGTTTTTGAGAACCTCCCAAATGGTTAGTCTGGCCGCTCCGAAGTTGTGTGTTGCTGCTGGCGTTGTTGTTTTTATTCCAGATTAACGGGTTTCTCCGTTCCAACTGGAACCCAGTCGGACCTGGTATGAGCATCTCCATTCAGCGGCGGCCGGTAGCCAGTTGAACACTCGGAAAACGCAGCAGTCATTTTATCGGCTTAATTTGTCAATAATGAAAAACAATCAGGCCACGCCTGGCCTTGGAGCTGCGTGTCCGTCGATCGATGTTTGTCTGTTTTTTCGCAGATGAAGACGAGGGACAGCGTTTAACAGCGCCTTCAACTCCCAAACAGCTGATACTTTTTTTTTTTGTCCTCGCGGCTTCGAATCCCCGGTGAAAGTTTACCCGGTAATCACACTTCAACTGCTTCATTTGGAGGGGAGAACAACATCAGACACAGTACTACCACTATGTAGTACTACTACTGGATAAGATAAGTCAGTAATTTAATGATCCCCATCTGGGAAATTCAGTTGTCACAGCAGCGCAACAATAACAATATCCATAAATCAATAAATGTGGATATAGATATAAATAGCAGAGATATATAAAAGGACGAAGACAACAGCAAGGCTAAGAACAGATAACAGAATGACAGCAAAAAGGACAAAGTGAAGAATAAAATAGTTGGATAGATCAGTAACTTCCACCGCATCCTGAGCACGGGGACCCCCACAACTGAATCCCAAGCCCAAATACTGTGTTGATCCCGGAGGAAGCTGAGATGATGCTCCTTCCAGAAAGAAGCAACATAAAGAAACAGGACCAGATGAGCAGGAAAACAGAAAGAAAGACAGGAAAATATCATCCGTTCCGACAGACCTTCAACGTCTCCTGTCAACTCACGCCCTCATGCTACACACTCTAGATCCACACTGTAGATACACACTGTATACACACACACTGTAGATACACACTGTATACAAACACACTGTAGATACACACTGTATACACACACACTGTATACACACTGTATACACACACACTGTAGATACACACTGTATACACACACACTGTATACAAACTATACACACACTGTAGATAGACACTGTATACACACACACTGTATACACACACTGTATATGCACACTGTAGATACTGTATACACACACTGTATACACACTGTATACACACACTGTAGATACACACTGTATACACACACTGTATACACACACTGTATATGCACACTGTAGATACTGTATACACACACACTGTATACACACTGTATACACACACTGTAGATACACGCTGTATACACACACACTGTAGATACACACTGTATACACACACACTGTATACACACACACTGTAGATACACACTGTATACACACACTGTAGATACACACTGTATACACACACACTGTATACACACACTGTATATGCACACTGTAGATACTGTATACACACACACTGTATACACACACTGTAGATACACACTGTATACACACACATTGTAGATACACACTGTGGACTCATACTGTATACACACACTCTAGATACACACTGTATACACGCACACTGTATATACACACTGTAGACACATACTGTATACACACACACTGTATACACACACTGTAGATACACTCTGTAGATACACACTATGGACACATACTGTATACACACACTGTATATACACACTGTATACACACACACTGTATACACACACTGTAGATACACTCTGTAGATACACACTATGGACACATACTGTATACACACACACTGTATACACACACACTGTATGTACACACTGTATATACACACTGTAGATACACACTGTATACACACACACTGTATATACACACTGTAGACACATACTGTATACACACACTCTAGATACACACTGTATACACGCACACTGTATATACACACTGTAGACACATACTGTATACACACACACTGTATACACACACTGTAGATACACACTGTATACACACTGTATACAAACACACTGTAGATACACACTGTATACACACACACTGTATACACACTGTATACACACACACTGTACATACACTCTGTATACACACTCTATCGACACACACTGTATACACACACTCTATATACACACTGTATACACACACACTGTATACACACACTGTAGATACACTCTGTAGATACACACTATGGACACATACTGTATACACACACACTGTATACACACACACTGTATGTACACACTGTATATACACACTGTAGATACACACTGTATACACGCACACTGTATATACACACTGTAGACACATACTGTATACACACACACTGTATACACACACTGTAGATACACACTGTATACACACTGTATACAAACACACTGTAGATACACACTGTATACACACACACTGTATACACACTGTATACACACACACTCTAGATACACACTGTATACACACACACTGTATACAAACTGTATACACACACTGTAGATAGACACTGTATACACACACTGTATACACACTGTATACACACACTGTAGATACACACTGTATACACACACACTGTATACACACACTGTATATGCACACTGTAGATACTGTATACACACACAGACAACACACAGAAAACACACACAGAAAAAAAACACAG
>CAAKHD010026902.1:13114-27407 GCA_901007705.1 Fistularia tabacaria
CCCCCCTTCTTCTTTCCCCTTCCTCTTTTCTGTTTTTTTTTTTTTACGCAGCTTGTAGGAGGGAGGAGGAGAGAGGGGGGGGGAGGGGGGGGGGGGGGGGGGGGGGGGGGGGTTGAGCTTGGTGCTGATTGCTCGTGAATGAAAATATTAATTCATTAATTCATTCATTCATTCATTCTGCGGTGCAAGGAGGAAAGGCCTGAAACACCGAACAAAACTGACAACGAACATGCCCGGGACCTGAAGCACGCCTCGGCTCCTCGTCCAATGGAGTGAGAGGCCACTCCCCCTCAGCGTCCACCACAATACAAGCATTCACCCCGTCATTCACACGTCGTACAGACGTGCAATCATGCGGCTTTTCCCTCACAATCGACAAATCGGCGTACAAGCGTTCACCCTTTCATGCATGTCGTACAGAGAAAAAAACAAACATTCACACACTCATTCATTCACACGTCCTGTCGAGCCAAACGACCGTTCACCCTTTCATCATACGGTGACGTCCAACCGCTCGGCGTCTGAAACGGTAAATATTTATCCGACGCTCAAACAGCGAAAGGACCTTCTGGCTCCGACCGGATGTAAACAATGTCTTGGCGCTGGTTCTGCTGCTGGTTCCCCTCCAGCCTGCAGAGAAGGTGCTTCTGGTCTGAGAGCTGCCACTCCCGGTAATCAGATCCAGGCTTGCTCGTGGTAAACCAGATGCAGGGGTTTGCAGGCGGGGGTATGAATGTGACGGTAAACACACACAAACACACACACACACACACACACACACACACACACACACACACACACACAGCAAACAGAGATTCGGAGAGGATGCTGAGACAAGGACTCAGAGGGATGGCGGGGGTGGGGGGGGCTCGGAGGAAAACCGCAAACACCCCGAGGTTAATTTGCAGATTTTCTCCCGAGAGTCGAAGCAAACAGCAGCTGCTTCTGTTTGATTCGGGCTCCGGGCCGGCGGGAGGGGGAATCGCCGTCCTTCAGCTCCGAGAGAAGGGTCTCGTTCATTAAAAACGAAAATACGAGTGCGGCGACGCACCCCGCGGTCCAACACCTGCTCCGATCAGTGACTACTCTGACTTGACTCGGGCGGGAATGAGTTTATAATCGCCGGAAACTATTTTCCTGCACGTTATTCACAGTCACCGGCGGATGGCTTGACCACCCTGACATCTATGATCATCAGCGCAGCCGGATGTAACGCCTCAAAGCCCATCTGAACATCAAGTTGGCATCTGGAACTTCTTGGACTCTCCTTCAACTGGTTGTTTCAACACTCATGCTTCTTAAATCACACCGACAGAGGCTCAATCTGCGGATCCAAGGATTTGACAAAGTTTGATGTCCCTTGGTCGTCAAAGATGCTTCAGTGAACAAGATGGTGGTGGGGCAAGACATGTATGCTCTAGAGTAATTGGGGATAGACAGGAGGCAGAGCTGTAGGCAGCGGAGATGAAGATGAGGAGGTCCTCTTCCGGGGTGTTGAGGATGGATAGGATCAGGAATTAGTCCATCTGAGGGACAGTACATCTTCTGGAGATAAAGTTGGGCTGGGACGGTTTGGACGTCGACACAGGGGGGAGGGTAAATATCTGGGTAGAAGGATGCTGAGGTTGGAACTGCCAGGCCAGGGGAGGACCAAAGAGCTTTGTGGATTGAAGTAAAGACAACAGGAAGTTAGTTGGTGCCCGAGGAGAGGGTGAGATGGAGGCAGATGATTGGCAGGGGCGAGCAGCCCAAAAGAAAAGTTCCCAGAGCAAATAGCGAACCTTCATGTCAACAGGAAATGAGGTATCAATTTGATAAACATCAATCCGAGAAAAGAGACAGGATTTGGGCTAATGAAAACGCATCTCGGGACATCCACAAGGTCTGGCCCCTGGCTCATTCAACCCCTATTTACAATTCGTGATGGGGAATGCAACAACCGAGCGATATCGATAGTATAGAGGTCATCAAGGCGAGAGCGTCACTGTGTTCCGTACTGAACCCCTTCAGTCCAGGTGTCTCGACAGACTCCGATCCATAAACTGCGTCGGCCCGAAGCCGCCGGCAGACGAGGAGCAGTCGGACAACAAACACAGAAGCATATTTTATTCATGTAAAGACCCGCGAAGCAGGCAGATCCTTCTGATTACGTGTTCCATGACTGCATTAGATTCTGGACGTAACTCTGCGTTCCCTTGAGAGACGCCTGTAGACGGACAAAGAGCTCCTGCCGGGGGAACGGAGGCGATTGTTTTTCCATCCTCCTTGCCATTCATTCATTCATTATGTATACAGCTTATCGGGCGCTCTGGGTCGTCGGGGCCGATCCCCGCTGTCATTGGGTGGGATGCGGACATGTTATTCACTTCCTTATTCATACGTTTTAGACGTGTAACCCTTCACCCTCTCAGTCGCACGTCATGCAGAGGCATACAGTGCTTTTGTTTCCCTTCAAATTCAATAAATCTTTCACCTTTTACTCAAGATTTCTGTGGTCTGGAATAACAAGAGTTACTCAGTTTTTTGACGCCGTCAGGTCAAGTCTTACCAGAGCACTTCGTTTATCATTAGTTTTTTCTTTTGATAACTTTTTCTTGCTCTGTCCTCTTTCTGCTGTGAGTGGTTGAGATTTCTCCACTGCGGGACAATTAAAAGGATATTCTTGTCTATTCTATTCACATGTCGAATGGAGACGTGCAACTCCTCACCCTCCCATTCATGCATCTGGTTAACTTGGGATAACAAGGGCGCCCAACACGTCGATCCCGATCCACCGGTCGATCGCAAAGGAAACGCGGGTCGATCGCGGAGCCCCGCCTTTCAAAATAAACTCTACTCGCAACGTAAAAATAAAAGACGACTCAACCGCTGGCCACAGAATACACAACAGTACAGGTAGTGTGGGGAGATCGCGAGTCGTTAAAAGATAGCTTTTAGATTATCATCCATCCCCACTGCGGCATTGATGCATTCAGTGCAGGACGTCATCAGAGTAAGCCAGTGGACAGAACTGTACATTTCTGGCCATTGACACTGACAAGAAGAGCCATCCGCTGAGGCGACCGAGGTCCTTTAACATCTGCAGGACCATGCTTCTAATGTTCTCTGAGTCAATGGTAGCCAGCGCTATCTTCTATGCTGTGGTGTGCCAGGTCAGCGGGCTGAGGATAGCGGAGGTCAACAGACAGAACAGGCTAATCCGCAAGCCCAGTGACATCGTGGGAGCGAAGCTGGACCCTCCGACGGTGCAGTCAGACAGGAGAATGCTCCACAAGGTGAAGGTCATCTTGTGACCACTGTGACCAACCCACTCCACCACGTGTTGGTCGGGCACGGGAGTTTTTTCAGCACCAGACCGATCCCACCTCGATGCACCGCTGAGCGCCAGAGGACATCAGAATTTGTATCGTTCCTCACTCCGAGAGTCAGTTGGCTGTCGGCGGAGTCATCATGTGCAATAATTCTCCACGTGTAAAAATCCCGTTGTCTTTTGCGCAACAACCCTGATTGATACGCAGAAATACATGTAATCACATACATGTACATGTAAATGCACATCTATATACGTTGTATATACTTTTTTTATACCTTTAACTTTATTTCTATTTACTTATTTGGATCTTTGCCGTTTTTCGATTTTAATTTTTATCATTCGTTATTTTCTTCTTTATTTTTACGCAGAGTTCCATTTCTTCTCCACTTCTTCTGTGAGCAGGGGCTGCTTTCAACAAAAAACAATTTCCCCCTTTGGAGATCAATAAAGTATCCTGATTCTGAATTGTACTCAGCCACACATGTCCATGCTGTTGTGCATAAATAAACCATTTTTATTGCCGGTTGATCATTTTGATTTGGTCATTTTAAGTCCAAAAAGTGTGGGCACCCCTGAGGAAACTGGAGAACCCGGACGCAACCAACCCCTGAGCGGATGGCTCTGCGAACCCCGCCCCTTGCCCATCGTCACCGATCACGGTCGGACAAACCGATTGATTTGAGTGATCTTAGCAGCGATTGGTCCTCCTGCAGGCTGTCAGGTCTCCGTCTCCGCCACTGGTTTTCCGTCCACACATCAAAGATGGCGGCTCGGGAATCGGGAACCGCGGTCGGAATTCAACGAGGTGCCGTCTCAGCATGAGTCGACTTCTCCACCGCGCCGCCCTTTCCTCTCCGTATTCCATTACACTCCTCAGTGTTTTGGAACCGTCATCCCGTCGGGTATTTCCAACCGGGGGTTTCCCGAATCTCTTCCCGGAGGAGCTCGGAGGCGTATCTCCAACCTCCCATTCCCGCTTCGAAAACCACCGCATCCTGAAAGTGCGCACGGAATCGCGACCGTCCAGCTGTGTGTGAAATGAAAACGGTGCATCCAGTGTATGATTTGAACCCACGTCTGAAACGATGCTCCGAGACTCATTTCCAAGCCGGCCGCTGCGTCAGCCATCGTCCGCGTGCTCGCCGGAGAGGCCGGACCGAATCGGAGGCTTCCTCGGCCGGGAATTGGACTTTCGCCTGCAGTTGAATCGGAGCAACGTGTTCATTTTAGGCGAGCGCGCCGGACCACTTACACCACCGGTGTCAAACTCTGGTGTAATTATATTTGGCCTACGAAGCCATACCAGATGAATATTAAAGCTGCCCCGCCGGTATTAAAGCGTACAGCGAATGCACCGCGAATGCTACAAATCGAATGCTGGTGTTTTGGCGGCGAAAAATCACGACAGGACCAATAGACGCCCTCTCCTCTGTTGGCAGTCGTGAGCAGGAGCTTTCTGGACAGGTGGGAAGCAGATTGTCTGTTTCCATTTGTAAAAGACAGAGCCTTTTTTCTTCGATGTGGCGACAACCAAGGACTTACAAGAGCTATAATTAACATTTTCTTTCCGCACTTTTTCTCGCTAATCCAAGACATTGGGTTTGAATGGTTTCATGTTCGCTGAAGGATGTTATCATGAGCTAATTGGTTTGTTATTGTTATTTTATTTTTACATTTATTATTAGCCTAAGGAAAAAAGTTACCGTTGAAATTGAATTCAGAAAGCTGCAATTAAAAAGAGGCAAACGATTTTAATTTAATTCTTTTTTAAGAAATGAATGCCATAGATGTGTTTTTTAATTTGAATTTCAATGTTGCATGTTCCGTTCAGTTTCAGTTTATTATTATTATCAGGGCAGAAGCAAAAGCTTGTGTGCCCAGTATATATTCATGTTACATGTATTACACTTTAGTATCACACAACTTTACATAATCATTCTTTTCAGTATCCATCCAGGATAGAATGTGACCATTTCTTCTTAAAATACAAATAAGGAATTACAGGTTTTCATTTCCTTGCTGAGATTGTTCCACAACTGAGCCCCATGAAACCACAGACATGTCTGAGTCAATGATTTTCTAACTTTTGGCAAAATAAATTTACTGTCATCTCTTAGACTGTATCTTATTTTTTAAAGTTGAAAAGTTAATTTAGCCTTACACATAATTTGAAGTATTTTGTAATTAAAAAGGTCTTGAAATTGCATACGATTTTTTTTTAGAAATAACGGATTCATATGATCAGAATATCCTACTTTATTTATTAGGCGAATGGCATGTTTTTGTAATAATACTATAGGATTAAATAAAGTCTTAAAAGTAGCTCCCCATAGCATCACACAAGTCATGCATGGAAGAATCAAGTTAGCGCTTTATTGTGATATTTGATATTTCTGTCTTTACATGATCAACATGTTTCCATATTAATCTGGAGTCAATTACAGCTCCAAGAAATGTAATATGAAAAGCACTTTCAATTTCATTGTCTTCAATTTTACAATAAGTTTTATATCTTTATATTTTTGTTTTTTGTTTCCAAATATCATGAATTTGGTTTTGGAAACGTTAAGTGACAACTTATTGTGTGCAATATTAAGTTATGTATTGCATAGTATTGAGCTTTGCTTGTTCCATATTCGGTTTTTAAGCAAAACTTGTTTGGGTCCAGATAAAAAAGTTCATTGTTGTATCTGGAGGAAGATTTTTTTCAATAAATATCAACGTTGACCCGCGACTTTGTCCCCGTTTTGAATTCTGGCCCACTGTTTATTTTGAGTTTGACACCCCTGACTTAGAGGGTCAGTCACCCCGTTTGCCCTGTTCAAATCCTGCTAGCGAGATTTGGCTAAAGCATAATAAGTGCTGCTATTGTTGCGTCTATTGATCTGCTGATAGGCTAACAGCTATTTTTCAACGACGTGAGATCTCCCCACACTACCTGTACCGTTGTGTATTCTGTGGCTCGCGGTTGAGTCGTTGTTTTTCGTTGCGCTAGAGTTTATTTTGAAAGGTAGAGCTCCTGATCTACAGGAACCCAGCAATCGACATATTTTTTTTTTTGCACTGCTGCTACTTTGCAGAGAGAAAACCATCATGCTGCTATTGCATCATATACCATGACGGTATGACCTACCGACCTTTGCTGTAAACTACACAAAAAAAAAAAAACAACTACTTCTGCTGCTCCTCTCTCATGCCATCAAATATTAGTCTGCGTCTGCGTGCACTTTCTACTTCACACCTCAAGGCATAATGTTTACTGTTTAATGTAACAGCGCACTTTACTGCAATTTTATATATATTTGCGATCTATCATTACTATTATTTTGTTAATTTCATGTCGCGTTGGATTGTGAGAAACGTCTTCTCGATTCCTCTGTATGTCCAGTGCACGCGGAGAAATCGTCAATAAAGCTGATTTTGACCAGTCTTTCACCAGATAGAGGACAGAATGATAGGAATCCAGAGGTAAAGTCACAAATGATACATCATTATTAATAGTAGGAGTGCTAACAGTTATTTGGTACTCGCCAAAAATGAAATGTGAATAGCTTTAATATTGATAAAACGGATGGCAATGGTGGACTCCTGGTGAGATGCTGCAATAGATCAGCCCGAACTGCGGACTGGTCTCCCATCAGTTAGCTAAAATATGAAAATTTTAGCCGAACCTTTAGATTCTTCAAACCGCCTGTTTGCTACAAGTAGATTAATTTTGTGTTATTCCTCGTTGCCGTCGTACTTGACGGGAAAATGATTGCTTATCTTGAAAAGCAGGCACGAGATTCCGGATCAATGAGGGACAACGCTGTCGGAACATCGGGCCCCCGACGGAATGTCAAAAATGTAAAAAAAAAAAAGCCCAATGTTTTGATGTAATTATGGCAGCTGCAGACTGAATTATCGATCCAAACTTTGCCATTTACCTGATAAAGTCAGTGAAATCCCTGATCTTTCACGGGGGTTGATCTCTCCCTGCTACTCAAGGTGATAAAATGGGAGCACCCTGCACTCATTTTTATAAAAAATCAGGAGTCTTTAAAATAACACCTTAGCAAGTAACTTACCCCGGCTTCTTCTGTAAAAAAAAAAAAGATTTAAAAATTCCTTTAGTCCTTCACGACCAAATTAATGAGCACACCAGCTGAGCGTTGTGAAGTGAAAAGACGATTCCTGATGAAACGCCCGCAGAACAAATCTCACAAATCGCATCATGTTCATCCTCCTTTGAAATCGCAAAGCTCTCCATTTTTTTTGCAACGTCCGCGAACTAGCGGAGGAGCGCCGTCTCACATCGAAGCGAGATGTGAATCCCGGAAGCGACGAGCCGACGGTGAACCCCGAGCTTACGCTCGGATGCGCCGAGGTCTCAAAGGCCAACACGGCGAGGGGACACTGACGGTCCACACGGTACCTCCACCCTCCTGCAGACAGTTCCACCTCTACCAACCGCAGCACCAAAGCCCACAAACGGATGAAGGAGGAGAGAGGAAGAGCACCGAAACGATCATCAGGCGGATGCAACACGTCAGAGCCCACAGGAATGCACTTGCTGAACATCAAGTTGGCATCTGGAACTTCTTGAACTCTCCTACAACCGGTGGTTTCAGCACTCATGCTTCTTAAGTCATACCGGCAGAGGCACCATCTGCTGATTCGGGTATTTGACAAAGTTTGTTGTCCCTCGGTTTTCAGAGATACTTCAGTGGACCAACATGGTGGTGGGGCTGGACATGTATGCTTTGGAGACACTGAGGAAAGACAGGAGACAGAGCTGGATGCGGTGGTGATGGAGATGTGGAGGTTCCCTTCGGCAGTGATGAGGATGGAAATCGCAAAGCACTCCGTTTTTTTTTTACGTCCACCAACCAGAGGAACCCTGTCTTACTTCGAGAGGAAGAGCAACTAAAGGAAGCATTGCTAACTGTCATGACCTCCCTTGGCCAACCGAGAGGTACCTCAACAGGCTATGGCTTGGAGCAAGAAAGACTCAAAGCACTGATGAAAGCCTGGAATGGACTCATTCCCTAAAATGCCCTTTGAGACTACAGTGGACTGACATAAAAGGAGTTCACTGGTGGCTCATTTAGAAGTATTCACCTGGGCTGAACATCCAGGCGACTACTTAAAGTACCCTTTTATCACCTTCTTAAGATGATGCAGCGACAGACCAACACTTCCACAAATCCGTTTTGATCACTGATCGATCGCCTCGCTGCGTGCGCGCCCCTCTCCCCGAGCGCATCTGCGGCCGACCCTCGGGAATTTCAACCAGCCCTCCGGTTTTAATACCCCGACACATGCTTACAAGCAGCGAGCCACAAAGAAGCCCTCTGCCGTGCATCGACGTCTGGATTTGCGACCGGCCGCATGCTGTTTCGGACGGATTTCAGTGGTCACGACCTTCTTGCGACCCGCAGTCGACACTTGAGAACACTGCACATTGAGTACAGAATGAAGTACAAGCAAACTTCCTTGTCGCATATCTAATTATTTCCAGAGCATCAACTATTGTGAAATACATAATACACAAAGTGTCGTCCCATCCTGCTCGGTCCACTGGCTCGGACAGTCATTGCAAAGGCAAGCACTTTCTATTGTTTGGTTGAGCTTTTATATGAATATAATAAAATATATTGTCCCAAAATGAGGGCACTGCTAATATATTATTATTAGCATAACTGCTGGGGTATCATTGTTGAAACGATTCAAATGCCAGGGTTGCCAAGTGACTGTCGAGATGGATGGATCGAAGACAGTCGTAGCCACAGCGTGTGGTTTCTTACCTAGGACGCTCAGCTCGGCTTCTGCGGTGATGTTGTGGTTCTTGTTGGAGGCGGTGCAGCTGTAGCCGCCGGAGTCATCGTCCGTGACGCTCCTGATGATCAGGTTGCTGCCGGCCAGCAGAGAGAACTTCTTGTTCCTGCAGAGACACGACACGCTGACAGTTAATCCTCTAGTTTTGATCAGCCATAAAGCCGACCTTTTCAACAACCAAGAGGGTGTCAGAGCTCACCAGCTAGCAGGTTACTGGCCCGTTTTTTTTTTTAAAAAGAAGGAAAATATTAGCAAAAGCTGCTCTGTAACCGCCCTGATCAGTGCAGGCTTTTTTGGGGGGGAAGGTTAAGAGGACAACAAGGACACGACGGACTTAGAAGCTGCCTCAGGGTTCATTTTCTGCATGGCGGGAATAATAACCGTGGATTATCAGATGAGTTGGCGTGTTTGTTATGTCTGGAGGTTCTCAGTCATCCAGGTCATGGTGAATTGTCCAGATCTTCTTGTCGTTGCAACTGGACATGAATTTCTTCCCTTGAAAACGTCTCAGCCCTCGTCCCAGAGGCTTGATCACTTCGAATGACCTGTGGGGAGTTTCCCGATATAACTGGGGGGGGTTTTAATCTTCTCCCTTCACGTATGAAGAACCCCATTAGCGGTTTGCTAACTTAGCACTAAAATGTAGATGTTCCTCTGCAAGCCCTGGAAACCCCTCGGAGATGTAGCAGGCCGGAAGTGCTTGGAACTCTTGGTTGCTCCATTTCTGCTGACCAGTGACCAGGATAGCTTTTGAAAATGGTCTTCACGGTCTGCAAGAAGTATCTGGTTGTGGGCGTGGCTTATGAGCTCCACCAATCACCTATGAGATCCAATGGAACCATACAAAGCTCCTCAGAGTAGAAGCTAAAATGGTGGTAGGAGCCGAGGAACATGGTTCCTGGTTCCTGTGCAGGTCGAATGCACGAAGGGACGGTGCAGTTCCTGAAAAGGCATCGAGAACTGGAAAAAGTTCTTGCAAAGTTCCTGAAAAGGAGCCCTTCTTTTTTTTTTTTTTTCGCGGAAAGCCAACGGAGACGGACTCACCAGGTCTGTATCAGCTCCTCCCCTCTCCTCCACTGGACGACCGGAGTCGGGTATCCGGAGGCGGAGCATTCCAGCACGGCGTCCGTCCCCAGCAGGGACGTCACTTTGGACGGACGCTGGAGGAACTGAAGGTTTCTGCTCACGCCGGGCTCTAAAAAGGGGAGGGAAGAGAAAACACAATTTTCACTTTTTGAAGGCGAGAAATCCAGGGACGTCCCTGTTGATTTTTATATTAATCCCCACAGATTTCCCGCTGCCTTCTCGCGCGGCGCGCTCACAGGACGGTGAAATCAGCGGAGTAAATGCACTACAAATATAGTATAATGATATATATAAATATATATTCCGGAAAAATTAAGAAAAATAACAAGTCATTTTAAACAAAGCTTTCTTGAGGTTTTTTTTTTTTTTTTCAGCACCACCTGATTCAACCATCAGCTCCTGGATTTAAAATAACACCTTTAACCCGCAGCTCTTTTGGACTTTCAAAACCGAAGGCGGCGGCACAGCTATGCTAACGGTTGTACAATTTCTGACTTTTCGGACATTTCCACCCGGACTCCTGCTTTGAGAACTTGGATTGTAAGGCTGGAAAAAAAAAAAAAAACAACACACACCGCAGACGCACGTGACGATTCAACCCGTCCTGCTAATCCCGGGAGGGGACGGGGGTGTTTTCGGCGGCGGGATGCTGGAAGCGGGCCGGGCCTCCCGTCTGCCGGAGTTCGGGCTCTCCTCCAGAATCCTGGAACCTGGCAGTCGCGTCAGCGGCGGTGCGATCGGCTTCAGGTTGCGCATGTGGTTTGACCAGATTAAAAACCCGGCAGGTGAAATGATTTTCTTTTTACGAGCCGTGTGGGCGGTAGCTTGTCGGAGCAGGAAATTATTTGCCCCAGTCTGTTAGCATTGTCCAAAATGCAATTCACTGGCGCGATGGAAATATGTCAACCCGTGCCGTTAAAACACACGCACACACACACACACACACACGCAGCTCGAAAATAAATGGTAACACTTGATATCCCCTTGTCCAATTTCCACGCCGCCTTTTGAAAACCTTTCCACGGCTAATGAGCGCAATTACACGCGCAGAAAGAAATGAGGTTAGCGGGGAGGAATCCAGGACACGCTGGAGCGAGTGTCTGCATGCAGACGCTGTTTTCTGTTTTTTAGTTTTATTTATTTATTTATATTTAGAGCCGGGAGAGACGGCCTCGATAAAAAGCCACAGCGGGACGCCTTTCGTGGAGAAAAGGCCCGCATCGCTAACGTGATTAGCATCAGAAGGCCACGATCGCGTCAATAAAAGGATCGATCGAGGCCGCATGTGGAAATAAATGATCAAAATATCATCTGGATTCGAGATGTCTGCCGAGATTCTCAGTCATCCAGGTCGAAACCTTCTTTCCGTGGCAACTGGACTCGAATTTCTTTTTTCTCGCCCCTCATCTCAGAGGCTTCTGCAGTTCTAACGACCCCCCGGGGAGTTTTGGAATATCCAGCGGTGCCTTTCGATATGAATTTAATTCGTTCCAGAAGTGGGTTCTTATGTTGATTTTTTTTTCAGATCTTAACTGAATTTTCCGCATTTAGAATAACAGAAAACAAATGAATTCATTGGTCGATATCGTAGATGCATTGTGATTACCGTCATTTCCCGACCATAAGTCGCTTTGAACACGGCGGCTTTAACAATGATGCGGCTAATTTACTGATTTTTTGGGGGGGCTAACGAGCTTCATGCCGCCAAACACTTTGGCCTCGTCACATCGGACCGATGAACTTGCGCTTCATGCACAGGCCGCCATCATGGAAAACACACCGAGAAATGCATACGATGCAGCCTTCAGTTAAAGGCGATCGACCTGGCTGTTCAAGAAGGGAATTGAGCTGCTGCGCGTAAAACGAAGATAGCGATCGGGTGGGGTCGGACAAAGCGGGGATGGAATATGGATGGACTTTTCTTTGTGTTGTTTATTATTAATCTTTTTCATCAGCTGTGTTCGGAAAAAAAAAGCATTTCCAGTACGTATTTGTGGATGTTACCGGTATGTATTTAAATTTCTCATGTTACAACAGGGACACCTGCGGCTTGTATGCAAGTGCTGCCTATGTAGGTACGCTTATATTTATCTATTTACTTTTAGCCGCCGCGGCTTATATTCGGCTGCGCTACTTCGTGCGGAAATGGCAGTCCATTCACGTGCGATATCGGTCACATGTACACCACGCCCGAATTCGCTTGTATCACGTGCTTTATTTCCAAAGAAAGCATCTTCTATCTGGGTTCACCACTTGCCTTTCCACTTGCTTTCTGAGGGTCCGTGATGATTTAAAAAAAAATAAAAAATAGACAAAATAAGCACAAAGATATAAAATTGTGCCATACAAGTGATAGGAGCACCGCACCAGATCTGCGGACTGTACCAGCTACCCCGGACGAAGTGACCGAAGGACGCTGGAAGTGACGAGGCGTTCTTCAAGCTGAGAGCAGCGAGCGCCACCAATTAAGGGGCCGCTGTAACTGCTAACTCCTGCTGGATCCCATTGAGCCTCAGTCCATGTGATCCAACAGGTTTCACTCCTTTTCACGTTCCAAATCGAGGTAAAATCCCCAAAAGTAGCTCCTCCGTCTCCGACCAAGGCGCCGCAGCCAATTAAAATTGGACATTTCGTCAACAGTCTCGCTCTGCAGTTATCGTACGGAAGGAGTTCACGACACAACTGTTCCCCATGTATCTCGAACACAGCAGAACAACAAGAAGCAATCGTACCGAGAACCGGAACACCGTTGGGGGTTCGCTCAGGGTTTGGGGTCGTGACAAGGCGAAGAGGCGGAAGTCAAGTAGCAACATGAGTGTCGACCATGTTGATTTAGTGAGATACTGTATTTTGCAGACCATTAAGTGCACCGCATTATAACGCGCTTCATAACAAATAGGTATATAAGGTGGAGTTTAGTTGAACTTTATTCAACTCATTCACAATGACTTAGAAAATTGTTCATTATGCTGAAGCCCAGTACGTACCGGTATTACAACAAGTGGCGGAGGTAAGCGTACTACGTACTGTTGTCTGATTGGATTATGGTTACCAGTGATAGTGGATACCTGAGGTTAGTGTTAAGTTGGAACAACATTGTATTCCAGCACTACATTATTAGTTATCTGACGTTGTCTGACGTTGCAACCCACGTCAAACCAAGGAACCACTTTAATATGCCGTCCCTGTGTCAGGTGGGAATGGTCCCAGAATCAATCGAGCGGAGCGGCTTCGTCGCTTACCGAAGCCGCTCGAAAACATTTTGACAGATTTTTGAGCGCAGTGTACCACATAGAATTGGTGCGAGGTCAGAAAAGCATAAAACAAGAATTCATACAAAAAGCGCACAGGATAACGAGACGCACGGACGATTTGGGGGAAAATTTAAGGATTTTAAGAGCGCCTTCTAGTGCGAAAAATACGATACTATAAATCAGCTTCCGTGACCTCGGGTCGATTGGACATCTGAGGCGCTGAAGCATCTTCAAGTGCAGAAATTCAAGTCCGGTTGCCACGACAAGAAGACGCTCCCGTTAGCATAACAACCCCCTTCGACCGAGTGTCTGCCGATCAACTCTTCCGTTTACGTAGCAAGCGACCGTCCCCTAGATCCGCCCATAACCCTGGTAGACGTATTCAAAAACTCCCCGCAGGTCATCTGAAGAAGCCTCTCAGATGAGGGCTGAAAGGTCTTCAAGTGAGGAAATTCAAGAACATTTTGAGAAGAACTCTTTGGATACGTATTCCAGCGCGATCGTTACTCCTGGCTGACGACGCGAAGCAGAAGCTGGAAGTGGTCGTTGAACTCGATCTCCACATTTGCCCCGAGGACAGACTTATTGCAAAAGTACATCCTGGAAAATAAATAAAACGAGTTGATTTTGCGAAGCTTTTACTTGTTCCTGCTCTCAGACAGGCTTTTGACATTTATATTATGTCTGTCTTAAATCCTGCAGTGAAGGGATATGAAAGCACACACACACACACACACACACACACACACACACACACACACACACACACACACACACACACACAAGGCGAGACTCCCCCCACACGTCCGCCCACACGGGGAAA
>CAAKHD010026902.1:27706-35206 GCA_901007705.1 Fistularia tabacaria
AGGTCCGGCTGCAGGCGGGACACGCTTAAAAAAAAAAAAAAGAAAAGAAAAAAAAAAAACCAAAGGAAAGGCCAAAATGATTTTCTTTCACGAGACAGGAAGTTGCATCTCCTCGCCCTACGGCGCTCAGACACGCCGACCCCAAAAGCTAAATCCGTCCTTTTCTCAGCGTATCCACGGCGAGGTTGCTTGTTTTGTTGGAGAAAAGGATGAAACCCCCCCCCCCCCATTCCTCCACCCGAGTATCTGCGTACTCGTCGGATGCTCTTGCTGACAGTCGCCCGGCTCCGTCGTTCCCGCCTGGAGCGCGGCAGAGCTGTTGTTTCCGATACAAGGAGACCGGGAAGTGCCCGCCACGGAAACAAAGCACCGCGACTTAAATTATATATATCCGTTCATCTGCGGCTCAGCTGGTGGAACGGCACCTCGCTCCGGTCGGGAAGGCAGGCGCTTCCATTCCATTCCATTCCTTCCATTCCATTCCATTCCTGTATATATATATATATATGAATAAAGTATTATCTTATCTTATCTTATCTTATCTTATCTTATCTTATCTTATGTCTATATGACATGAATGAGAGGGTGAATGGTGGAAGTCTATGTGGCATAAATAGGAGCAAAATGGTTTTAGTGGCAGGCAAATGAGAGGGTGAACACTTGCAGCTTTCTATATGAGAATGAGGGTGAATGGTTGAAGTTTATGTATGACATGAATGAGAGGGTGAATAGTTGTAAGGCTCTATGTGATGTGTGAATGAGAGGGTGAATGGTTGAAGTTTTTATATGACATGAATGAGGGTGAATGGTGAAAGTTGAAGTTGAATGGTTGAAGTTTATATATGACATGAATGAGGGTGAATGGTGAAAGTTTATATATGACATGAATGAGGGTGAATGGTTGAAGTTTATATATGACATGAATGAGGGTGAATGGTGAACGTTTATATATGACATGGATGAGGGTGAATGGTTGAAGTTTTTATATGACATGAATGAGGGTGAATGGTTGAAGTTTATATATGACATGAATGAGGGTGAATGGTGAAAGTTTATATATGACATGAATGAGGGTGAATGGTTGAAGTTTATATATGACATGAATGAGGGTGAATGGTTGAAGTTTATATATGACATGAATGAGGGTGAATGGTTGAAGTTGAAGTTGAATGGTTGAAGTTTATTTATGACATGAATGAGTGTGAATGGTTGAAGTTTGTATATGACATGAATGAGAGGGTGAATAGTTGTACGTCTCTAGATGATGTGTGAATGGTCAAAGTCTCTATATGACATGAATGAGAGGATGAATGTTGTCTCCGTATGAATGAATGAATGAATGAATGAATGAATGATCTGTTTGATAACCCCGCTATGCTGCTGGAATCCACCGATGGCCACCAGAATCAAAGCGAGCAAATACGATCGGGTTGATTGAAGTTTAATGTCTGAACAGCTTTTGAAACCCAACATGATCCTCAGTCAATTCCACCTGCTGAGCAGCCAGAAGCCCCGACCCACCCCCACTCATCAGCTCTCGGCTGGACGTGAAGGTCAAAACACTCCAGACGCCGGCCGGAGCCGTAATCTTGCGGGGGGGGGGTGACGACCGAGTGGCGGCGCATTTAATTGAACGCGAGGAATAAAAAAAAAAGGTAAAAAAAAAAAAGGAAGGGAGGTAAGAGGGCGGAGGACTCCCCGAAGACCAGCGAGACGCGGCCTCCTCTCATCCGTCGGACATTTGATTATAATCACCGTCCTTTAGTTATGTTTCAGTTCATTTCAAAAAAAAAAAAAAAAGGAGACATCTGGCTTGTGCAGGAAATGAGAAAGAGAGTCCGACCCGACGGAGAGCAGCGGCAGGGTGAAGAGGAGGAGGAGGAGGAGGGTGAGTCACTCGCTCAGGCAGGATCCAAAAATATGCAGACATATTTTTCTGCAAATTGAGACTTATTAAGTATATTTCAGGAACTTTTGTTGAGTCTGGCGCATTCATGGCCTTGTGACGCTAATGATAGTGATAGGGATAATAATTACTGTTTTGTAACGCGCAGGTAATCCGGGCAGAAAAGCAGCTGATTCGTCGGCGTGTTTCGCAACATTTAAGAAAAAACGGTCATTTATTTTCAAGAGGAATCGTGGTCATAAAAGAATCTCAAAGCCCTCCGGAGTGCAGAGTTAATTTCTTCACACATTCATTATGAATAAACCTTATCCTGGCGTCCAGGTCGCAAAGGGGGCGGAGCCTATCCGACTGTCATTGGGCGAGAAGGGAGGTTCACCCCACATTTCCAGACACGCGACCATTCACCCTCTCACGCCGCCGGGCAATTCGGGGTCTCCGACGAACCTCCCCCACGTCTGTGGAGGTTCCCGGTCATCCGGGTCATGGTGAGTTCTTGCCGAGATCTCCTCGTCGTGGCAACCGGACTTGAATTGGAATCATCCGAGAGGCTCCACCAGTTCAGATCTTCAGACCTCCAGAAGCCTCTGGGATGAGGAGTGAGGAAATTCAAGTCCAGTTGCCACGACGAGGAGATTTCGACAAGAACCTCCCCCGTGTTGTTGGACTGTGGGAGGAACCTGGAGGAACCCCTGCAGGCACGGCAAGAACATGGAGACGCCGCTCGGAAAGGCCGCCCTGTTGGAACTGGACCCGCCACCTTCTCGCGTGCGGCCATAAATATTCGATCTGTGTTCTGAGTCTCATTTAATTTATGGAGAACGACTCCAAGCGCCGCCGGGGCCGGTTGTGCGTCAGCTGGCGGAACGGCCGTCCCTCCGGACGCGGGGTTGACGGTTCGATTCCCGGTTCCTCGACCGGTCGATAAATCGGCGAGAGCAGCCGGCGGCTCACCTGGAAGGACCCGCAGCTCGGCGTCCGTCCCCGTCCTGGTGCTGCCGGGGTTGTCGGCCAGGCAGCGGTACGTGGCCGAGTCCGGCGGCTGGACGCGGCTGACCTGCAGCGAGCCGGACGGCAGCACGGCCAGCCTGGAGTCCGGGTCGAAGGTCGGCGGGAGGTCCTCGTGGTTCTTCTGCCAGCGGATGACGGGGTCGGGCTCGCCCAGAACCTGGCAGCGCAGCAGCGCCGTGTCGCCCAGGTAGGACGAGACGGACTCGGTGGGGACGACGACCCTGAGAGGACCTGCGGACACAAGCAGCGGACGGACGTTTCAAAACTCGCAGATCCATATTCCATCGATCCGCCCCTGGACCCTCGCCAGGATGCGATTCCCCGATTATGGGCTGTTTCGGGTTGACGGCTTTGCTTTTCTCAGCAAATTCATCCCGGGAAGCGGACTCGAACCTGGGCAGCCAGAAATAATGAGAATATTATCTGTCCAGGAAGCCTCCTGGACGCCTCTCCGGAGGAGGCCCCCGGGGAAGACCAAGGATACGCTTATTGGTTTTGTTTTAAGGATTTATTGCTATTTGTTTCACGTCATCTTACCTAGAGAACCGGAATGGTCAAAATAAGCATCAATTTGCGGATTATTCTATTCAATTTTCCATTTTGGTTGCGGTTAATGCATGACATCTGGGAAACAAAGTGTTTTTCTTTTTTTTTAAACTATTTTTTTTAAATATACTGTTTGTTTCTTCATTTATTTTAATTTATTTTATCTTGAAATGTATTGATATTCATTTAATTTATATATATATATATATATATATATATATATATATATATATATATATATATATATATATATATATATATATATATATTAAATGTGCCCACAGTTTGGGAAGTATATTAAACAGACATTTTCTAAAAGTCACTACATACAATATGTAGATGTAGGTCTGATTTGACATCATTAAACTTCACTACTAAAACTCAAACAAATATTTGCTTCTTAAGTAATGCACACTCCATAAAGATTACGTTTCGTCACAGTATCTGGTATTTTTACTCGACTGCTTATTTTCATTTTTGGATTCACAACATGTAGTTGAGTACTTTTTTCGGCCGCTGTATTTCGACATCTACATCTCGAGAGTGGATGTTGACATCTTTGCTACCATCGGTCTTCTCTAAAATACCGTACTGCAAAATACAGAGTATCGCAGATGAAAGCTGTTTTTAAATAACCTTTTAAGCTGTTTCGCCTTTTCGTTTTCCGAGCTGTCCACCGCTTACCTACATTTCTTCATGACAGTTCATAGTACCTCTCATACTGCGAATGAACTGATCCTATTTTTATTGGGGCTCTTGTGGCGAAACTCGAGCAAACCCCGAGGTGTCAGCCCCGTCGCTAAACGTCCAGCTATGATTTTCGGGGCTGCTGTGAGTTTATACCCCCTGTAATTAAAACAGTCCTGTTTGTGCAGCCCCTATAGAAATGAATATTAGGGGGATTTATGTACTACACTTTGGGCGATCATGTTACCAACTGCTTGCAACATCTGCACACTAAGGGGAGTGAACGGTAACAATGGATTCCCTTTTTTGTGATCATTTTAACCCATCCACACCCACCCAAACTGTATGTGGCCCTAGTAAACTGATATACAATATTGTTATCTTGCAATTAGCAGGTTTCTTACCCCATGATGCATGCTTAGAGTTCGACAAACATCTGCAGCATGCATTCATTTACTCAACTTAATTGCCTATATTTATTTTCCTTCCAGACTCATTTAATTGATATAATCTGTTCCTGCCAACTCCTCTGGTCAGTGTCCCGAAGATAAACAACGGCGCGGCAGAGGAGCGAAACCAGATGCTTTTACGGGCCGCAGGTACTTCCTGATAGGAAGCAACCAAGACTTTTACAAGTCAGTGTAAATTTAGAAAAACAAGGATGGGGCTGCGGCATCAATGACGCGTGGGTCAGATTGGTGGCCGGGGAAGAAATCCCACTGAGACCGTGAATGAGCTGACGTTGAAACCGAGCATCTGGAGAGCAATAAGCCAGGTGTTACAGTGACCCCATCAATACAATGCCGTAAAAGTCACGACATTTCTAAATGAGCGTCTCGCTGTGAACCCCGAGGCTCAAGATCTATGCATTAGCTAGGGTTAGTTTATTTTGAAGAAAAAAGTTGCCCTCAGGAAATCCCTTTTTGAAATCATTAATTATTTAACAAATGTTTTGACAGTTCTTTTGCTGATAATCTGTTTTGAGTTATATTTACGGAAGACTTATCAAAATGTCCTAATTTTTAGCTTTTGAAATCTCCTGCCTCTGTGTCCGTCTGGCTGCCGGTGTCTCTGTTTTAATTGCCGATTGTTCTTGGAAGGGCGTGCCTTGATACACTGGCGGCTTTACCTCCAAGGACACATAAATGAATCGGAGCTCCAGAAAGGGCGCAGAATTTTAAACGAATCATAAAATCCGTTTGAACTGACACATCTACGCGCACACACACACACACACACACACACACACACACACACAGAGTAAGAAATAATCAAATTTGAGAGGGAGGACTTAAGCTGTTGCTCTGAAGATGAAAATGACTGGGGAATAAACGTCATCAATGTCACTCGGTGAAAGATACCTTCACCATCTTAATGGAGATGCAAAGCACCAGTTTTTAGTCCTAGAAAGAGTTTTCAGAGACGTACCACTCTCATACACTTGAAAAAACAATCCTCACGGGTGAAACGTTGAAGCGTACAAACACATTGTAGTGGCTCCATGCAACTTCAGTTTAGATAGATTCTGGCTGATCCAAATATTGAAGCACGACAGGGAGACTGACCTTGACGGGGTCTTCTTTTGTGGCTCTAGTGAGCGTGTAATTCGCACCAGACTTACAAAAAAATCTATTTCTTGCAGGTTGACAGTTAGTATTAATATCATGGTCCATTTACATTTGACTCCATATTTTGAAGCTTCTCGTGGGTATTTTCATTCACATCACACAAGTCTTCCACAGAGGACAGTCTGACTCCCAATTTCAATCGTGATCCCTTCAATTGTATGCAAAAGAATGTGGCCATTACTTTGCAAGTGCTTTCGTATTGGCACAAACGTAATTACTGCTTAGTCTGAAAATGAGGAAATATTTGGCAGTATCGTTAAGGACTTTTTATCGTAAATGATGCATGCTTGTCGCCCCCCCCCCCCGCTGATGTATTGCCAGGGTTTCAGCTCAATGCGATGTTATGCTTCCCCGCACAGACTTACACTTTAGACCGAGCTAAATGGATTTCCATTAGAGGGCTATGGCTTATTTCTGATGCTTACTCAATGTTGTGTGATCAGTGTTGCAGAAAGTTTCCTCCAGACCAGAACACAAAGGACAACAAAACCAAATAGCGCCCGCGTGGTTATTGCAGAAAGAAAGAGGAATGGCGGGATCAGCACTACTGTTTGACAAAAGACGGGTGGTAAAGAATATGAGGAAAAACTAGATGAATTGCAGACTGAGATTGCCTAAACTAAAGCAGTAAAGGACATCTGGACAATGGAAATGCAGCCCAGCGACCCATTGTATCAACATCTGTTGGTGTGCTAGTGCTCAGGGCGTTGAATGCAATGTCTGTTCTTCTGGTATGTATATGCGTCCTCAGCACCATGTCTGGACTCGGGCTAGACCTGCACTGGGGGGGGAATCAATAGGAAAGGCAATGATCTGAGTGAAGTGGAACATCCATCTTACTGTAATTCCGTTATGCAGCTCCCGTTTGCAGGGAAGAGACAGAACGGAGTTATTGCCAAAGCATCGATCTAAAGGAGCATCAATCTCTTCTCACATCAGACGGTCTGCGTGATGCTAATGAAAATGATTTGCAAAAGATAATTACAAACAAGAGAACTTTGTGATGTGTTTGGAACTGGTTCGGCCCTAAAAGCCTCCAGCTGTGTTGCCGGAGAATCAACAAATTTCTTGTCCACACGTTTTGTTACCTGCGTGATGATAATGTGGGATATCGCATTTTAACAGCCTCTGGTCTGCCAGTCATTAAGAATTTGGCAAATTTAGGATTCTTAGGCATAATGGAAATCATTAAAAATGGGAAAATGGTACTCAACTCAACTTTATTTAGAAACCACATTAAAAACAACCAAAGTTGGCCAAAGTGCTGTGCATACACATCAAAACGGAAGATTATAAAACACATAAAATAAATTAATCAAATTAAAAACGAAATAAAACTGTAAAAAAAAACAGTTAAAAACAATAAAAGACAATTAAATGAAATAAAAGCCGACATCTCAAACTGAGTTAAAAGCCAAAGAGAAAGAAAATGCGTTTTCAGAGATGATTTAAAATCTCGATAAGCCTAACACTTTATAAACATAATTGTATTCCTTCAAAGAGATTGTGACCTCACAGCTTTTCAGAATAAACTCAAAATTTTCAGGATCATAGTTACATCTTTTTAAACAATGAAATAATTTCTTTTTTTTTCAGAATTATACATTTTTTTATTTTCTGTATTTTTCTTTTTTTCTACAAAGGATGGTACCATTAAAAAAAAAACCTAGATATTTTGAATGTTTATTTTTTAATTGCTTAGTCTTTATATGTGTGTTACTGTCT
>CAAKHD010026902.1:40206-70630 GCA_901007705.1 Fistularia tabacaria
ACAGATGGACGGACAGAGAGGGGGCGATTGATTATCGGCACCCCAGAGAAACGAAGTCAAAGGAAAACCACTGCGGGTGCAAATGATTCTGCCGATGCCGGAATCACATTGCACCCCTCTGGACTCACCGTGAGCATTTAAATAATCAACCAAGATTAGTGGACGGGCATAAAAACAGGCATCCGCACCCAGCAATGCGTATCCATCTCTCCCTCCTGTCAAAACATCGCCCAAAGATGTGGTCACGTGATGATGAATTTGCTCATTTCCATGACAACTGACAGCGTGAGATATGTTCAAAAGCTACGAGTGAACCCAGATTATTGTTGATTATGAGATAGGAATTTCCCGTCGAGCCACTGCATCGCACTTCTTTATTTTCTTTTTCTTTTTTTGAACCTTCAGCGGTGTCCAACATTTCCACCAAGGATCAAGTCCCCGTGCCACTCTTTACAAATGAAACTGACACATCCGTTTGCACTCCTCTATTTACATGTGTGTCGTTGATGAATAAGCAATTTCCCATCAATTCCGTGTCATGTGTCAGGTGCAAGACGGAAAGCGTTGCATAGATATGGATTATCTGTTGTTTTCCCCGCCTGATGTCTCACTCCAGCCATGACATGCATGACTGGAAGCCTGGAGTAGACCTTTAAAGAGCAGCCAAGCAGCAGCAGCCTGGCGCGGGAGTAATAACAAGTTCGCCACGTCTCGTCCTCAGATCAATCCTCGGGTCCACGCGTGACACTTTTCAAATCACTCGGCTGCACCTCTAACTCGGCGCTAATGCCGTGGCAGCGATGTGAATGGAATAATACGATGGTGAGTAGATTAGAATAACGGATTAAACTTTGCTGTTGACACATTCAAAACACGAGATTGATTACTTACGCTCAATAAGCGCACCTTTCGACTATGACACGATGGCCGGCTCTTCATAGTCTGAACAAGTTCCAACTGGAACCCCCAGGCTGTCTGAGGTGACACAAATCATTTTCAGTTTTCATCCATCAACCATATTTCTGGCGCGATAACATTGTGCACATTTGCAGGTGGTGCAAACGTTGCACGCATCGGTTTGAAAGTCGAGACATATTTTGTCATCGAGCCGATCGTGCCTTTCGGCAGCCTCAAAGTGTGCAAGAAGGAATAAGTCCATTATTGGCTGGATGCCGATGGGGAAAAAAAAAAAAAAAACCTCACAGAATTGATGAATGCTGGCCAGACGCCTTCAACGGCAGGGAACGGTGACCGACACAATCGGGGAAAATAGTTTTATACGTATTTGAAAATCGCCATCCATCTAATTTTCAATCAACGCTTCCGCTCTTGAACTCATTCCAACTCACAGCAATGGAGTGCAGGAACCTCCACCCTTCCACCTGCCTCATAAAGAGCAGCACGCGTCCTGCTCTGATTGATGAGGACGAGTTCCACCCCGCTGGACGGAGAGAAGACGGAATGCTTGATGGATGGAGCTGGAATCCTGACGGTATTTAATATTTCCTGTATTTAATGACCTGCTCCCAGAGATTTGTATAATTAGGTGAGTGCTGGCGGAGATCCAGCAGAGATAAGCTCATCACACGCGCTCCGACGCAAAAGTGAGGGATGACGACGGCTTCCTGATGCCAAACGGCGCATCGGTGGAACGGCGCGTTTAAGATTTGTATCAGCTTTTTCTGAAGATACCGAGTAAAGTTGAACTCCCGCAGTTTGAGCAAGACACGCTATTTCAGCTGCCTTCGAATTTCCCCCTCGATCCAGGTTAGTTTTATCGAACAAACCGTGGGTGCGGTCTAACTTGGACACTCCGTGTTTACAAGCTGGGTCTCCAGGATTACATGTTTATTCATTCAGAGATGGATATTATTCCGGCTGTCGTCGTCGTGTTTCATACAAAGACGTACATTCATTCACGCTCATTCAGATGTCATTTTAGGACATTCAATCATTCACTCTCTCACTCACACATCTGGGCAATTTAGGGTTTCCAATGCTCCATTCAGGGTCACGTGGTGGTCCTTTGGTGAGGCAGGGTTCTCCCTGCACTGGTCGCCAGTCAATCACAGGCCCATTTATAGAGACATGCAACCATTCACCCACTCATTCAAATGAATGGGCAATTTAGGGTGTCCAATGCGGCTCGCTCGTGCTTGTTGGACTGCGGGAGGAACGTGGGAACGCCGAGCAGATTTTGAAGTGACTTTACACTGTGACTCACCAAACCGCAGGTGGAGTTCATTACAGCAACGAGGGCTGCATTCAGTTTCGTTGCGAGCGTCCCTCGGGTGATGAGCCCAGCCGTTCACTGACACCCCCGTCCGGAGGCCTGGAGGAAACGTCGGCGGTTACTGAGTTTTCCTGCTCCGGTAAGTGGAAAAATTGGTATTAAGGGGCTGTTTTTCAGTCCACACACACACACACACACACGCTCTGTTTCTATGTTCAACACTGACGATGATAATGACGCTGTGTTTATGAGCCCTTGATGCAGAGATAAAGAATGTGCAGGATTTTTAGTACTTGGGGTCGACAGTCTGGAGCAAGTCGGAACGGGTGGAGAGAAGTGTTTGGGTTGATGTGCGATAGAAACGTATCAGCCAGAATGATAGGAAAGGTGTGGAAGGCGATGGTGGGACCAGCCTTGTTGTCTGGTTTGGAGCCGGTGGCTTGGAGAGAACGACAGGAGGGATCTTTTGAGTCAGACTGAGATTGTTTGGATGTGCGCAGAGGAGGGATGGTGAAGATCCGGGTTCGAGGATGGCGAGGTTGCGACTGCCAGGCGGGAGATTTCTGCATGGAGTGAAAGAGGACACGGAGTCAGTTTGAGAGGGAGAGATGGAAAGTGGTGATTCACTGTTCCACAGTGGAAAGAAAAAGAAGTTCATGAGGCCTTTGAAAACCCCCTGCAGGAAGAGACAACAGGCCTGGGACGACATGTCAAGGACCCTGTTAGCTTTTGTTCATTGCTATGTTTTGTATTTTGGAATGCAGTTTTTTTAATTTTTGTTTTATGGTTCATTTGCTGCTGCTTAACAGACATGAGCACTTTTATTTTCTCATCTGATAAACTTTTCCTTCTTTTTATTCAAACCTCAGCAAGAAGTTTTGTGTCCCCAAATATAACCCAGTAATTCGGCTGCCGGTCTTCGGCTCCGCAGCCTTCCGGTCGAGTGAATTATGGGGCGGATGTCGCCTTTTGATAAATTGTTTTACACCGTTCATTGCCGCCGGAAACTTTTCCCCAATTCCCCACTCGGATTTGTTTTATTAGAACGTGGCTAATATGCAAATGAGCTACGTCTCGCTTCCCCTCGATGCATCCTGAGCTCCCAACAACCTCACCTGTTCAACGCCGACGTTCCTCCTCCCACAATCGATACAACTGAGCGTCTTTCGGCGGCGAGCCGCCTGAGAACGAGGCGATCACACATCGGCGCTGTGGTTGTCGCACGTCACCTCTCCAGTAAAAAAGGGAATACCGCTGCACCCCTTTCTCCGCCGGTCTCATCAAGAAGGAGATTCTCGAAGCCGTTCGCGCTTGATTGGAATATGATTGTACTCCAAAGTGTTAGTTGAATGATTTGCGATTCAATATACATGCTGGGGGGGGGGGGTCACATCTCAACCGGCAGCCGTTTTAGCTGTTTTAGCCTCCAAAGCAGAAGCATTGTAATTGCCTCCTGAAGAACCGTGATCCGTTAAGTGGTAAACGCGCGCTTAAAATATCATTAAAACTTTCCACACTCAAAGGTCTTTGTGGAAATCCTTATTTCGCTCGGCCCGCTCTCGAGCTGCGAGGGCCTCATTAAACCCACGTGCGCCTCGGCGGTCTTCGCGAGGTCTCCCCTCTTTGAGTGTTTGGTGACCGAACCCTCGTGAGTTTTGTGTCCTCCTTCTGTCACCCCTGCCTCTCTATTAGTCACAGAAAGGAATGGAGATCCACTCTAATTATCCAGCACTCCCTGCAAGTTATGTTAATGGTCGCTTCCGGCTTAAGTAGGCTATCTATATGCAAAGTCTCCTCTGATGAATTTCTTCATTATTTATTGTTAATGTATTACTGTATTGAAATGATGGGCGAGGGAAGGCTGTTGGTTCTCCAGCGCGCCGGCTTTTTGTCACTGACACAAGAGAGTTGGCAGGACGTTCTTGACAAAGGAAAAAGAAACTGGAGGTCGAAGTGCTTCCAACGCAATATTCTATTTTTCTGATTAATATGAAATTTATGCCGTGGGAAAATCCCCTTTTAATAGTTCGTACGGTCCCTGTATTGAGATAAATAAATATGGCTTAATGCAGGATTTACTGGATCACTTACTTTTTGTAAGATTGAATGGGAATTATTATAAAGGGAATGAACACGTTTATAACTGAATACTATTTATCAGTCAGGAAATAATTTTCATGTCAGTTTTATTCTCTTCAGCGAGACTGCAATGGTTTCACATTTGTGATGCTGCTCGATACGCGCAGCTCGAGTCGGCGACGCCTGTTTCAAACGGAGGTGTCAAAGTGCTCTTTCCAGGGAAATATTCAGGTGCCGAAACAAAGCGCGACATTCCAGAAAAACAATAAAATGAATGCGAAAATGTTCCGAAGCTGCTCTACGGCAAAGGTCCTTCCCGACCTGCCGTCCCACGAAACCTGCGTGAAACCGGCGTTAACCTTCTTCTTGGCTTTATGGAAAAAACTCTACAGAGATATGTGTTTCCTGTCTCTTTTCTTTATTCCAGTCATCTTGCTGCTCCCTCCCACACCTGCCTGTTCGGTCAAGCAATGACTCTTGAGGTCATATCCCGTGTGTGTGTGTTGTGTGTGTGTGTGTGTGTGTTTATAGCAGGTAGGTGCCAAAACTGCTTTGTCCATCTATTAAAAATGTCCGTATTTGCTTCCGTCTTTCCTTTTGGGTTTAGACGGAGACATCTTTCAGTAGGCAGAGATGGATGCGGTCCCCGTGCAGACTCAAATTCACTTCAATGTTTCCGTATACAGGGGCGAGGCGATTAGCGCTTCTGTCTCGCAGCGAGGAGGTCCCTATTTCAATCCCAACAGGGTGCCTTTCTGTGCGGAGTTTCCTGCTACGGTCCAAGAACGTGGGAGGTTCAGCGGGGGCCCTAAATTGCTCAGATGTGTGTATGAGAGAGGGAATGGTTGATTGTTTCTATATGCAGCCCTGTGATCGACTGGCGACCGGTCCGGGACGAATCCTGCCTCTTGCCCAGTGATCGGCTATTTGACTGACAGTTTCACTATTATCCGCTTTCTGAAAATGCAGTATCGGGGGGAGTGATTTTGGATATATTTTCCCCCCATTTGCCAGATCTCTGTTCCCATCGAGGCCACAAACAACAACAACGTTCACCTTTTGTTCAAACGGACATGACATCTCAACTTTAAAAGTCCAAGAAACTCTCCAGGTAGGAGACAGGGAGATGTTTAATCTACTGATGCAGCTTTATTTGTTGGCCCTTACAGTTTATGTTTGTGAACTACTCCTCTATCCATCATTGGTTTTATTCTTTGGTTCGCTGAGAATAAAACAGCTAGTGTTTTTTTTTTTTTTTTTTCCCTCTCAGAGGAACCTGGTAAAACGTCTTATTTGGAATTTAAAGATGCAAAGAGTTTTTCGCTCTCAGTCATTTACTGTTTATAGTCTGAGAGCTTTTCCCCAGAATGTCAGTTGTCTGATTCCACAGCAACTTTCCTCATCTTCAAGGTGAACACAGCGTTCGTCTTCCAGCTCTCTCTCTCTTTCACACACACTTTTAAATGTCATTCACCTTGAGGTCGCCCTCTGAGGTCCGTCCGTATTCCCGGAAACGAGAGCGGGAATGTGATGAGCCGAGCTCCATTAATCCTCACCTCTCAAGAACCCTGAACTCCAAACACAGAGAACTTGATCCACTGGTTGTGCACTTTTGTAGCCGCCGAGGGAATACTGTTGCTCGAGGTTCGAGTGTGTGTGTGTGTGTGTGTGTGTGGAGGTGTGAGGAGGGGGTTGGCGGTAGTAACAGCTAGTGAAATGGTAAGGCCAAGCAGAGGGTTTAATGAGGCCACATCTCCAGAGGCTGAGCGTGAATATATTTATTTATATGTATTATGTGTGTAGAACCGCGCATTCATGAGCGAGGACGAGCAAGAAGTAGCATAATAAGAAGCGTCCGTCAGACATTGAACTTTCTTTTACGTTTTCAAGTTTTTCCGAGGGACGTTTATCTGAATTTAAGGATTGCCTGCTTTGCTATTCTGAATTTATTTCATGAGGGCTTGAAAGGTTATTGAATATATCCTTCGCAAGAAGCACCGTGTCGGCCTTCCTATGCCGTTCAAGTGAAATCGCGAAGACTGCTGACACCGGACTCGCAGTAAAAAGGTTTTCCCCACTCCGGCGATGATATGCAGGAAGGTGGCGATTGGGGACACACTTATCTTGTTCCAGGTTCGATTACAGTCGTAATGTTTCCTCTCTCTATTAAGGGTATTTGATTTCCCGCTGAGGGGGTAGCCGGCGGGGCAGAGATATGACGGCAGCGTGGAGGCCGGGAGGGCAGCTCTTGCAAGCATTACTTCCACTGATGTGCGGGGCAGCAGACAAAACGTGGCAATGCTTACACAATTAGAGTGAAGGCATTGTCAGACCTCATTTCTGAAAGAGGTTTTGAGCCACAGCCCTCAGAGAGTATCATTAATTCACCGCCCCGGCCCGGTCTGTGGAGATAGAGGGATTATACACCAGCGGACGACAAAATGACTATACTAAGAGCAGCTTGCCTGGCAAGAACCTTCGCCCTCTGATTACGAGAGGGACTCTTCCCATCAGTCTTGAAGAAATTATCTTGAGAGTTAAGGTCAAATGAGTAAAGATATACACGTTGAAGGATGGCTGTGAATTATTTTTATTTATTTATTTTTTTCCGAAGGTGCTCAGACAGCACTTCTCGGTTCACTTTGCCGCCTGACAGAAGCGACAGTGTCTGCAATTTATTCTGCAGTGAATTCGGTACAGAGTTGTTGACAATTAAAATTCAGTTCATACATCACGCTGTCCAATTTCATATTTGCGCTTGATGATCTTGGTCAATCAACAATTGAGGGAGAATTTATCAGCCCTGCCTGATTGCTGCCCTCCTGTCAGTATCCTGCTGAAGGCAAATCTGCATTTTATTCTAACTCGAAACTTCTGATTAATGGTAAAAAAAAAAAAAGAATAAATAAATAAATAATAATAAAAAAAACAACGCACACTTTATAATGTAGTGGCTTCTGCATCGTGTTTTTCTCGACTCCACCGGAGGGGTCTCCTGGGGGAAGAGGATGTGGAAAGCTGCAGAAACTGTGAACAGCTGAATTTCATGATTTCGGCTGAAGATAAATGATATTTGTACCTAGAGGTTTGGTGATGCTCACCTTGGATGCACAATTCCGCATCAGCAAATACATATTTACATATTTACCTTTTTCAAGTCTATCACGGCATCCCTTCTATTTTTCTGTACACAAAATATACTTCACGCTGTTAAACTTTAAATAATCCTCATTTATAGAGTTTCTTATAGTTGCTTGTGTCAAAAGAACTGCATGAGATCCAAACAGACAACATTTTTTTTTTTTCTTTTTCATGCATTTGTGCTTGTAGTTGGAAGGGCGTGCACATTGAAGTTCAAGGTAAAAATAGATTTTTGTTTGTAATTATGAATGACTGGCATTGGTACCAACCGGCTGCGATCGAAGTCTATGGAAACTAATCAGTCATGTGAAGAAACGATAGGCAATCATTTGTCACTACTATTGTTTTTAAAATTCAACATGATTCTAATTGTATGAATATAATCATATTCACGGGCCGCTGTGCTACATTTAATGACCCACTTAGTCTTCATGTAAAATAACCCATTTAGTCATGTCTGCACTGGGCTTTAACCATTTCTGTCCTGATTCGACGCCCGATCCCCGTTAAAGAGCAACACACGTTTCTTCACACAGATCTCCAAGGTGGCGGCGCTGAAACAAAGCAACTATTGAATGAAATGCTGAAGAAATTGTAAACAACCATTGAGCCTTGTACACCCTGTCCGCGGAATCTTGGTGAGACCTTGAGGACGCTGAGCGTGAATGACAAGTAGCGAAGAATGCAAACAGAAAAGCAGCAGCCCTCGCCCCAAAGAATGGACCATCAATACCCACCGCTTCTCTAAAAATAAAACGGTTAATGTTTACCCCACGTACTCTGTGCAATCAATCACATGTCAGGGCAGACATAGTCTGAGCTTCACAAACGCCGCAGGAAACGCGCTGTCATTCTCCTTTTTGGAAATTGGAAAGTCATGACTCATTTAATTGATCTTTACTTCCCCCGCAGTTTGTTTCTGATTTGAGGAATGTTGCACGCAGAGAGGAAAAGGAGGATGGGTGGGGTGGGGAGGGATTTTTTATTTATTTTTTTATTTTTTGTCAGATGGTATTAAGCACCGTCAGACCCGCCGATTATCTATATTTCACGTGTCAGTTTACATCACGGAGGCTTTGGTGATAACAGAGATGGACGAAGGAAAGAAGTGACAGGAAGGCAGCGAGATAAACAACAAAGGGCGGAAGCGAGATGATGATGAAGAGGAATTGAGATGATACAGATGAAAAAAGCAGAGAGTAAATGAGAATAAAAATAAGGAGGAAAAATTATGATTATAAGAGAAAGATAAAGATTATGTTTTTATCGTAGCTGGTCAAGATGCCAGGAAAACATAAAACAGAAAGTGATTGTAGTGCAGTCATAAAGCAATCTATAATTCCCTGCTCTTTGAAATGTAAACAATCAATTCCTCCTCAGGAGTTCGGTTTGATCCAACTTAAATCTATATCAGCTGTGTGAGAGCAAGGTAAGAAAAAAAAGATAAATCAAACAAAGATCTGCCTATATATTGGCTATTTTACTCAGCCGACAAGGTCATGATGATGCATTGAGTTAATTCATCTATTTCAATACATTGAATGTGTAAAAGTACCGCATTGCTCACAGCTGGTGCCTCAAATTGCCAGTCATGCAATAAAAAATATTAATTCAAACAATTCTAAAAAACACACGTTGGGGGTTTTATTTTATGTTTTTATTTCCTCATTGCGGAGTTCTTTAGTTTTAGTCATTGTAAATTCCCACCAGAGAACAAAACAGATGTCTGTGCAGGTAAAGAAAGACCATAAAAACCCAAGCACAAGAAACAGACATCTGTTGGCTTGGCTCTCCTGTGGTCTGGAGCTGCTCCGGTCCATTGCACAGGACGTGATCCACGGTGAAAGTCACGCAGCGCCGTTATTTCCACCATAACTTAAGCATGGAATTATTTCAAATTAATTTTCGATGGATTATTTCTTATGTATGGGCTGTTATTTGGCTTTAGGCTCCACCTTAGATTGCAGACGTGATTAAACTATACATTATTTGCCCAGGGAATCCGAACACATATAGAAGGCTAAATGCTAGAAGTGATTTAAGACTAAATCTGTGATTATTTCAAGCTTCCTGACCATATTCATACAATATTCAGAATTCTAAAGCCAACAGTATGTGCAGTAGGCATGAATTTAATTAATATGAATCACAATTTGGATGAAATGAAATATGAGCAGCACTTTGAGCAGGTGTGCGTGGGCCTCAAGTGTGGAGGCTGCTGAATCAAGCAAGCATTTTTCATTTCTCTCCCTTCTATTTTATTTTTTTGTGAGCTGTGAAGAGGCGTATTTTGGCCAAACCAAGATTTCAACAGGTGTCCTTTGGCTGCCTGGCATGAATCTGCATGTTTTGCAACAGTTCTGAAAAAGGTTGAAGAGCAGCACGGGAGAGAAACTGACACCCAAACTGCCGCTTTGAAGAACATAAATATTCCAGCAAAGTGGGGAAATGAAACCGTTTTTGATTCAGGTAATTTTGATCTTATTTACCAGATCATTTCCTGTTATTGTTCCTGTCATTATGGGAGCAATCATGGAAAAAAAAAGGAAGTCAGTGTGATGAATTTTCCTTTTCGAGAAACAAATACGTCCCACTTGAACACTGCTTTCATCACCAATGAGTGGGAAATAAGGGCCTTTCTGGTCAAAGTTACTTATATTTGGATTTTAAAGTTCACATCTGTCGATGATTACTGAGCCATGGACACCAGGATCCCTCAAGTTGCCAACCTTATGTCGTCAAAGAGGTTCAGCCTGTTGGCGAGCTTGTCCGTTTCAACGACAACTCTTAGATCTCCGGTATCCCGGACACTTTTCACATTCCTGAAGACTGCCTTCAGAAATGAGCCAGAGCTCCCTTGACAGTCTGTCGATGAGGTTGGGGTTGCCTACCAAGGTAAGACAGTAACCTGAGGCAGGACATCAAGCATCAGCCTGATAGGTGAAGTTTCAAGTTATTTTCCAGTGCCTCTGAGGATGGTTTCATCCATGACTTGGTGCTGCACTAGGACAAAATAAACCTGGAACCCCATGGCATTGGGGCCACCAGCCATATTGTCTCAGTCCTGGCCAGTACCACGTCCTCCACCTGCACTGCACTGATGTCCTATTTGCGGATAACTTTTTTTTTTTTTACCCGCCTGGAGCTGGTGCAACACTTTATAGGCCAGAAGTGTAGGTACACGGGGACAGCCAGGGACAATAGGATAAGGAAGCCTCCACTGAGTACCCCAAAGGACATGAGCAAAGGCTGTCCCTTGGGGAAGAAGTGAATACTTCACAAGTGACGCCGCGGTCCGTTGGAAGGGCAATTAAACATTTATTCTGCTTTTTTACAGACATGGGGGTTGAGCCAATGTCCTCGGTCAGCAGGTACTGCAGCAACAGCTACAGTTCGCTGTCCTGCTGAAGTAAATAGTTACAATGACGACATTGGGGTATTGATAAAGGTGACATGTTGGTGCCTCTGTACCGTACCCCCTTGAGGTCATGAAGGTGGTACATGTGATTGTGTGCATATACAAGCAGACCACGAGGCTCTCAGTCAGAGTGGCATGTCTCTAAAAAAAATATCAGGATCCTGGTTTTTGGGAGGGGATTAGCTGGCCGAGAGGCCGAGAACTGTCAGCAGCCCTGATGTTGACAGTTTCTATCATTATGTTCAAACTTATTTCCTTCTTCTTTTCCTTTCGGCTATTCCCTTGAGGGAAAAGCCACATCCTCTCCTAGACACTTCCATACCTCCACAGGTATATCATCAGGACCAACTGCCTTTCAATTCTTAATCCTCTTCAGTGCCTGCCTCACTTCACTTTTCCTAATCTCTGCTACTTTGTGGTCTACAATAGTCACCTCTTCTACCCTTCCTTCTCTTTCATTTTCCTCATTCATCAGCTCTTCAAAGTGCTCTTTCCATCTTCTCATCACTCTTCTAGAATCTATCAATACATTTCCCTCTCTATTCTCCATCACCCAGAACTGCTGCACATACTTTCCATCTCTATCTCTCTGCTTTGCCAACCTGTATAAATCATTCTCTCCCTCCTTACTGTCCAACAGAGCATACAAGTCATTGTATGCCCTTTGCTTTGCGCCTTTGCTCCCTTTATCTTTACCTTAGGCTTCATCTCCCTGTACTGCTGTCTGTTCTCTTCAGTCCCCCAAGTGTCCCACTTCTTCTTTGCTAACTGCTTTCTCTGTATACACTCCTTCACTTCATCATTCCACCACCAAGTTTCCTTTCCTACTTTCCATCCAGATGACACAGCAAGTACTCTCCTACCTGTCTCCCTGATCACATTAGCTGTACTTGTCCAGTCATCTGGAACCTATCCCTGACCATCCAGAGCCTTTCTCAACTCCTCCCTGAAAACCATACAACACTCCTTCCTTTTCAGCTTTCACAGCTTTATCCTCTGCTCTGCCTTTGTCCTCTTCATCTTCCTTGTCACCGGAGTTGTCCTACCATTGCCATTCCATTCTGCATCACTTCGTCTAACTCATTCCAAAACTTCTCCTTCTCCTCTAACTCACATCCCACCTGTGGGGCATAGCCACAAACAACATTGAGCATCACACCTTCAATTTCCAGTTTCAGACTCATAAGTCTATCTAACACTCTTTTCACCTCCAGAATATTCCTAACAAACTCCTCCCTCAAGATAACTCCCGACTCCATTTCTCTTCCTTTCAGTACCATGATAGAACAACTTAAAACCTGCTCCCAGGCTTCTAGCCTTACTACCTTTCCATCTGGTCTCCTGGATACACTGTATATCCGCCTTCCTTCTCTGCATCATGTCAACCAACTCTACAACCAACACTCCCTTTTTCGGTCATCGTCCCAATATTCAAAGTCTCTACTCTGGGTCCCAGACTCTTGCCTTTCCTCTTCTCTCTCTGCTTCCGAACACGCCTTCCTCCTCTCCTTCTTCAACACACAGTAGCTCGATTTCCACTGTTACCCTGTAGGTGACTGGCACTCAAAGTTATGTTGTAATGCTCTAATGTGTTCAGCAAATGTTCCTTCCCATTTCCAGGTTTTCTGGTATAAGGGATAAGTCCAAAAAGGTTTGTCTGGTAAACTACATGACAAATGACTTCTGGGCTGTAGTTAGTACCTCATCAAGTACTGACAGGGAATATCAATGTAGTCGCGGTCGTGGTGGTGGTTCACTGGCAGGGCTTCATTGTCAAGTTCAACCTCGATCCAGGTGGTTGACATGTTTCCGTACTCCGCGGTTTTGATAGCCCATTTTCTTGGTTGTGCAGGCTGCACGTTGTCTAACTCATCATCTCTGTAGTTGCTGTCATCATCCTCAAGCATCTTCAATGCAGGCTGCATTTAGGGGTCCATATAGTACAAAGTCCCGGCCCGCCTCATCATTTTCCTCCTCATCATCATCACTGATGTTAGGGTTGGAACGCTAGTTCAATGAGAAACTAACGCTAGCGTGGTGTGTCCGTTTACATTGGGCGATATTCTTTCAGCAACAAATGTTTAGTGTTATCCATGTTTAATTTTTTTTTTCTGGTTCAGTTTATCTGAAGACAGAAAATTGCCTTAATTCATTCATTCAAGGTAGCAGGATGGCTGGGGTTTTACCCAGCTGTCAATGGTTGCCAGTCGATCACGGGGCCACATGTAGGAATATCCGATCCATTCACCCTCTCATTCACGCGTCATGTAGAGACAAACAAGCATTCTGCATATTCATATTTATATTACATTTATACAGTCTCCAGGACACCTTGCCTATAACCTTTTCTTTTTATGGCCCATAACTGGTGTTATAAACAGACTTGTGATGTGTCACTGTTTTGAGAGCGGGTCATCGAGTCAAGCCTGAATCGTTACCTGATATTTCTCATGTTGCAGCCTGCATCAGACTGCATGGACAACTGGCTGCGAATGCGGGTGTCGTCAGAATCCGCACACAAATGGTATCTTGCTGTAAGACCATATAGGAAATGCTTGGCCAATAAATGGGACCCTCTCACTTATCTGCAGGACCCACAGAGACCTTGATATTCTCCTCCTGGACTCCATTAGTGATCGGCGAGGGCATGTGGACTAGTCCATTACAACGCTGGACTAATGGACATTTCCTCTTTTAGTTCCCCAGTCGGGACTTACCTGAGAGCTCAGGCGATGTCCTTGAACTTCTATAAATACCTGTGGCACATTACCCGGAAACCATCGTGAAATAAGTTCAAGTCCGGTGGCATTGGGAAAAAAAAAAAAGGTGATATTTCATCATCTTCGATATGGATGAGATATATCCCGCCAACCATCCCCCCCCAAAAAAAGTACTCTCTTTGAGCTGTGCTGAACACGAGAGAAATAATTACACAGTTCTTAGCGAGAGAAAGGCGACAATGTCCTCTGCAGTTCCTTATCAAACCGGCTGATTCATGTTTTTTAATGGGCTTTTAAGCCAGATTAAAAACCTGATGCCCCCCGCCGTTGGGCGTGGCGTACGATTTCAAAGAATCACATTTATGAGATTGCCTATAAAACCTGAGGGACCTTAAAGGAATACAAATGACTTTCAGGAATCTTAAATCAAACCGGCGCGTCTGCCGTTTGAAGTTTCTAAGTTTTGAGGAAATGCCTTAAACGTCCAGTGATTGTGGGGTAAATATCCTTTTTGCCGTGGCGTTCCTGTGACACGTCTCTCTCAGTGGGCCTATTTGGAGTTCTCTATCGCCGGGTGAATTACAATCCACCCACCAATTTTCTAAAAAGGGCTTTGAACAATTTCCTCCTCTCTTTGAAAAAACATAAAAATGGACATATTGTTCATTCCACTTTTATGACTTGATGTGATGTTAATCACTCAAAGCAGACGCCAGGCGATAAAACACAACAGAAACTGCCATTTTTTTTTTATCCCCTTCTCCTTCAAAGCCGCCCCAATAATTCATTTGAAAATCAGCTGAAAGTAAACAGAGAGGCAAACTACTTTGTTAATTTTAAATAGATCCCATAATAATGAGATTAGCAACAGCTTTCCTTTGTGCCTTTTTCGTGCTATTAATCAGCCCGGGTTGCTATCGAAATTTTTAAACATTCGCAATGCCTGCCCTTTTTGTAAAAAACAATGGGACTGAGTATCCTGCCTCATTTGTCTTTGTGTTCCTCAATGCAAAGACAAAAAAAAAACAACAAAAAAAAACAAACAAAGCACAACCAGGGTTTTTTTTTTCCTGAAATCTTGGCCTGTTTTCTCCAGGATAATCCACAAATCTCTTTGTGAGCAGTGCATCGCAGGACTGGACGATTAAAATAACCCCTTTTTTTTTTCCTAATCCCATTTTTGAATCACCAGCCCATTATTTTAAAGCAAAATTGGTATATATACTTTCTTTAGATTTTTGTAATCCAATTCTATTGTATGACTGGATCTTCGGTGACTAGTATCTCCAGTATTGAGGTACATTGAAAAGATTTTATATTTTCCAGGGCCGAACAGCTTGTGAACCAAAGTCTTCGTACGAGGACATTGCGGTTTCTCGATGCTGCGGTAAGATATATTTTGACGAATGATAGCTTGTGCCTTTCCGTAATAGTATTGCCAAACTCATTACAATTTGGCTGCATTCTTTGATTGGGTACAAATTTCACACATATATCGCTATAGATTCTTGATCTTCTACGTCATGCAATTTGTTTGCTTTATTGAATATTACACACGGCTGATGTCATTTTAATACCGTGAATTAACCTTTTTTCAATTATTATTATTATTATTATTATTATTTTTTTTCTGATCGACTTTGGTATTTTTTTTCAAGGAAATTCTAAATTGGTCTCGAATTGCGGTCCTGCTAATCCCGAATCGCTTGGACAAAGCAGCAGGCGGAGTATAAAAAGCACAGAGCCCAGGAGGCTGGGCTAGTGTTGTGGGGAAGCTGCAATTTACGTGCCGCGCAGTGTGTGAATATCAATGCGATCCACAATCCACTGAAAAAAAAAATGAACAAGTGAACAAATAAATAAATGCAGTCAAGGACAACCTTGTGCTTTGATGGGCATCTCAAGATCCCCAAACAAAACAGGGGATGAGATATTACAATGGAGATCTGCATGTGGATATGGAGTGTGAAGCACTTCTCAGCCCGTTTGCCGGTGCCTGAACTCTCGCTGAGCTAATGCGTTCCACAATGCCCGGGTCCCCGGTGGTTAGACTGGTGAAATTGATTGTCCTGCCTGCACTAGGCCTCTATGAGTAACAGTCACTTTGGGATTTACTTTGCTGTAAGGAACATCAACCCACTCCACCCCCGATCCAAATTGATTATAAAACTGCATTCTGCTGACACTGACACATCTGCGACTTTGAATATGTGTGTGTAAGAGAGAAGGGTGGAGAGAGGGAGGGGGGAAATAGAGCGCTGCAGACTGATGGAAGCTATAACTAAAAATTGCATTACCATCAGAGGGACATCAAGCCTTTCTCTGCGATATGTGTCTTCTTGATGTTAAACCCAGCGCTCTAGTGGGAAAGGATGCTGCTGTTTCGCTGCATTTGGATTATCAACACGTTTTTTATTTTTTCAATGACAGATTGGATAATTTCCAAACGTGGCCCTTTCAGAGCTTTGTCCCGTTACGATATTAATGGCGGTTATTGAAGGGGGATTTAGCCTCTGGCCTTTACATTGCCACAGTCAGTGTGGAGATGTAGAAATCAATGTAAGTGCCTCTTTTGTGAAGGAAAGCGATGATTCTATTTCTCCAGCCATTTCTGACAGTTTCTGACACGCAGCATGGGATGCAAGCGTTTTCCATCCAATCACGGTTGGCGATTTTTGCTTTCGATGTTGCGTTGTGGAGAAAGGCCTTAGCCAGTCACCCGCAGGTCATCGAATGCAGAAGAGACGAGACCATATCTGTCTGACCCCTTCTCTGATCCTGCAGAGCTCGGCCGGCTGCACGGGCGGCACTCATCAAAACGCTTGGGGAATTTACACTGCTGGTGGAAACGCGGGTCCTGAATCACACTCACTGAGGTAGACATTTTTGTTGACATAGGCAAACTTTTCAAACTCCGGATGCTCTGTTCTTTCTTGTTAAGAAATTCCCCGTTGAGAAATCCTTGGAACTGAATAGTTTGTGGGTGCTAAAAGATTCTTTTTGAATTTTTCCAACAAATCACTTGCAGTGCCAGGCCAATGCTTTGAATAAAAGACAGCTGCAGGGGTAATGTTAATAGATGCGGTGTTATGATTCACTTTCCCGCGACGATTTCCATTTATTGTCCATCGATCACTGACAGTCAGTTACTCAACCTTTGGCTGATGAGCTGCTTTTCAGTCGCCCAGGTATAGTGAGCTTGCGGGGTTAAATAATTAAATGCACGTGTACCTTTTCATTTATTTGTTGTAATCCTGAATCTTGGCTTGCAGAGAATCTAATGATTGTGCAATTTTTAAGCGGTATTTGTTTTTCTGTATTGATAAGCTCATTATGCAACCAGACCCTAGGTCACAATGAAACCTTTTGTTCATGGTTGTCTTTCATGTAATTAATAAGGACGAAATGGAGAGTTGTGATAAATTAACGTTGGATGTCTCCGCCCACCCATCGTGGTTATCTTGTAAGGGGTCTAAAAACTATTAGCCAGAATAAGTGTAACGTCACACAGAGGAGATTATATTTCCTGTAGCGAGTATCAAGCGTCCTCTCGCTTGAAAGCTTTCAATCAAATCGTGTCCTGACACGGGCGAGATATCTCCTCGGGACTCGTCGTTCTTTCCGCGTTTGCAACAAAAAAAGTCCCAGTTTTAAGATCATGGGGGAAATAGAAAGAGGAGGCAGGTGGCTTGAAAGTCTGGTTTCGTAGGTCGCCTGCGTGTGGAGGGGTTGGAGACACCAGCTGTCCTCAGCTTGTTAAAGCCTTTACCTTGGTGCTTTTATAGATGAATCAGCCGGCTCCACCACACAGTTAGAAAGAGGAAGCTGCTGGGAATACCACCTAGTTCGATGAACGCATTTATGTTTTGTCTTTTTTAAAAAATCTTTCTTTTATAGTTATTTCCTGTCCCACTTACACAGCTGGTGGTTAGATGGGCACAGACTTGAATGATTTCAGATGGACCGTCTCTTTTTGGATCTTTCTATATTGTGCGTGAAACAAAATTAGCACAAAATGAAAAAGACCGAAGTGAATTATAAAATCAATGAAAAGGCCAGTTCATGCTATTTTAGGGAACTCAGACGATGTGCTATGTGTTCTAAATCTACTGAAAGATTGATCATATTCACAAATTGCCAGGATTTTACATTGTGATCCGCAGCACGTTAAGAGTCGCTGACACTAACATTCACCCAAGGCGTAGAGCGATCTCAGCCAATGACGATCAACCTTAGTGCAGGTCGGACTGAAGAAGCGCCGCAACCCGCTGTCATCCAGATGCCGCCCCAGACGCTGAAAAAGGTCAAATTCCCCGTACGTGGACTGCTTTGGATGACCAAGTGAAGCCAAACATGGAAGCCCTTGGTTCTCTCTTGCGTTTCAACAAGGTGCAAAGTGGCATTCCAGATACAAACCAAGCCGACAAGGACTTAAATGTCTCTGGACATTCAACATCCTAACCTCCAAGAACTTCATGTGATGTTGGGAAACTTTCAGAGCATGTTGCAAGACGATGCCGGCGGAGATGTTAGGCTAACATACGAAGAACAAAACATTTCAAGGTGGGCTATCTGCGCATCTTGTCTGGCGTGCCTGTCTGAATTAGTCAAAGGACAGGTTTTTTTTTTGATGAAAAGTGAGTAGCTCGAATACATCTCACCACCCACTGGGCTGAGTGGGAAAATGTTATAAACAAAGACAGCTGAGAAGGTCAAGGTACAAAGATGTCTCCTTGCATTTAGACCTTGTTCAGGAAAAGAAACATAAATGCCAGACACCTGAATATTGATGAGGTGCATAAAGAGAGGTGAAGTTCGGTTTCACCTTTTTATGAGACGGCCAGTCAACCCCGAAGTCCTACAAACTCTCAAATGTCACTTTCAGATACCCTGACATCAGTGTAGAGGCCACCATAAGCTAGGAGGTGAAACCATACGTGGAAATGCAGATGAAGGCAGAGAAAACACTCAGTTTCCGCTAAATACTGAAGAGCTTTAAGTTCCGGCAAAGGAGACGCCATAAAAGAGGCAAGTGTGTCCCCGGCAGCAGCTTATTTGCATGAGCTCCGATGCGTTCAACAGGAAACGATACAAGTTTTGTTTATACTCTCACATGTACTGGATAAATAGCTTATCCAATACAAAGGTCTCATAACATCACTTTAACAAGCCAAGGAGGCATTCGAAAGACAAAAGACATGAGGCCTGAGCCATCCCAGTGAGACTGTCGGCCTGAAAAAACAACCTAATAACGCTTGTATTTAAGTATTTTCCCATATGAAAAAACGCCATTAAGAACCTATATATCAAACTTCATTGTTAAATACCTCTCAAAATGTTAAGTTTATGCTCAGTGGACAGAAGGTGACTGTGGTTCGACCTGCATTAAGGTGCTGGGTGATTTAAACAAATGACTCTTATTTTAATCCCCTGAAAAAAAAAAAAGAAAGAAAGGAAAGTAGGGGAAGAAAATTGGATGCGAACCCCTCGTGAAATGAACTGGGCGAAAGTAATGAAATGTTTCCTGGGGTGCAGTCGTTACGCAGTGAAGAAGCAGACCCTCGATGCTATGATTTTAATGTACCACCTGCCTGTTAATGTGTATTTTACCGCCGTCCATCTCTGAATTGCATCGTCATGCTTAAACGCCGACAACCATTCAATGTTATTGTCTCTTCATTTATGTAACAATTCCATATAATCCAGTATTGTAAATGCACGCAATGAGATCTATGAGTGGCAGCTTCATAACTATCTCGGCAAAATAGTCGTTACAGCAGAACAGTCCACGGAGCGGCCTCGTCCACTTCAATTACGGCACATCTCGAACAGGATTCTACATCGAGCATCAGCTTTTGCATGATACAGCGCGAGAGAGGGTTTTTTTTTTCTAGACATGTTGGCCCTCCAGGTGATCTTGCCAGTTAACAAAAGGTACGGCGCCGCCTAAAGAATGCGAGGCGCCTCGGCGAGGAAGGTTTTTGCGGTGGGGAGAGTTCTCTAAAGAATGAAATGCGAAAGTAATGAGGACACTGAAATGCCAAGGAAAAAAAAATCCTGCAAACAATGTCCTTGGTCTCTGACTCAGACCATCGCTCCTCAAGCTGGAATAACTTCAGAGAGAGACTAATGAGAGGCTGATGGACTCTTTTGAAGGTAGAAGCCGATCCGGATGCTAATACAATGGCTAATGGGAGCTGGGCAGCATTTCATTCTTGCCAATCTCCAAATCACGCTGAACAGGGTGACTGGTTTGCAAAAACCAGGTTGCTCAAATATCTACCTTGGACGCAGTCCAGGTCTACGCTTTACCCACCTCGGAAGCTTCAGTAGAAACCTGAACTCAAAAGAAGCCCACAAGCCCACATGTCATTGTCTTTACATCTGTGACCAAATCGATCGTCAGCTTTGACATCAGAAGAAGGTTGCACTCATATCTCAAGTCATAAGTTTGGCACTTTCCCCGCAGCGCAGACAGCAGCCAAATGTGGAGGAGAGTAAGGCGTGCTGAGCGGCTTCCTTGGCAACCGGTCTTTCAAAACCAGTGATGGAGGAAAGAATAAAAAATAAAAAAAAAAAACTGTCAGGTGGTGGATTTACAGTCAGGAAGATGGAATCGGCTCGGCCTGCAAAACGGGCCGCTGAGATGAACGTCATCGGGGGAGAAGGTGAACCGGATCAAACCGAGACACGACGACAAAAACTCTGATTCCCGACCGTTATAAGACCGAGGCGGCTGGAGAATTGCTGTATCTCCATAAAGTTGGACTCGAGGGTTGCATTCATAGGAGCCTGTCTGCAGTATATCTCAGAAAACCCCGAAGCGAAAACCAATATGCCTTTTTGCGCATAAAAGGTTTCACATATTTACTGCCTCTGCTGTCCACAACTGGACAACACGGCAATCTTTATAATAAATTAGAAAGAAAGTACACGATGAGAGCGACTTAAAGCATCCTGCAAGCTAAAGGTGGCTTTTATTGCCTTTTTATTGCGATGAATGTTCCCCCCGTCATGGTAGTTCACAGACGAGGCGGCTGTACGAAGGGGAACGGGACTCAAAGGGTTCTGTCCAGTCCACTTACCTCTCATTTATCCATCTGGGTAATTACACTTGAAAATGTGCGAGGCGAGAAACGGCCCCAGTCAATTTCTGCACATCGCCGTCATGTCAACGCGCGCCGGGGAAATATGCAAACGCGGGGACACACTCTGTCAGACACGCGGGTGTGCACAATCACACACACGCAAACTTGAATACACTTTTGTCACTTCCTCCCTTTTCCCATTCCCTTCCCCTCCTCCTTCCATTCTCTTTTTCCCATTTCCCCCGACCAGCTCTGTATCTATTAGGTGTGACATTCCATTTCGCTTTTTAATCACCTCTCTCTGCTTTGTCCTTCTGGAGCCAAATAACTTCATCGGCGATGGTCATAAACCCTAAACATTCCCTGTCAGGCTCTGCACGCCGACACAAACACAAATTCATGGTCTCAGGGTTAAAAAAGTCCCCATTTATTTACCTCGAAGATAAACGGATAGGAATTTCAATATTTTGTGACAGCCCGTTTCTAGGGATGGTGAAAATCATGGCGGGGAGTAATTCATCAGGTTCCTGAACAAGCATCGTCTTGGCAACATGTAGATAAAACCCAGCACACGTATGTTGTTTTATAAATATAAAATATTTATCTGTTATTGAGCTTTTGGCTTTTTTTTCGTTTTTAATCCCTTGCCGCATGAAGTATTGCTGAAACACAACGTGCAAGTGCAACATGCTTGGACTTTTTTTTTTTTTTTTTTTTTTTTTTTGAACGTCGCGCCATTCAACTCCGTCACTGATGAACACAGTCAAATGGTGGTGGTGAAACATCTCTGCGGGTGTGACAGGAAGTCAAACATGCGCACTCAAAGTTTCAATCTCTGAAAAAAAAATACCGGGAGGCACCCGCCACAGACGGCAGTCTGAACGCTGCCATGTTGTGTCTGGTGAAATCACTCTTATCTGGCTCAGGAGAATGTCTTTGGCTGTCCTTGGAGGAGAGCAGTCAGGGATGGAGGGAGGCGGGATGTGGGTGTCGTAGACCAGGGGAGGGGCCGGGCTTTGGGAACCGCAGGCATTTGTATTCTTCTCTCATCTGTGACGTGGAGGGAAGGGTTGGGGGGGGGCGCAGCGGGGACTTTGGCAGGTCTTTGGCAGAGGTTCAGATATCAAAGATGCAATGTTAAGAGATCTGAGCATCAGTCGTCACCGCTTGGCCTCTGCGTCTGAGAGACTGAGAAAGAGACAATGTGATTTTAGCTTTCAGATAGAGGATTTTTGCACGCTTGACGCTGACTGCACACCCACAATGGGAAAGATGGATGCAGATAAAACAGTTTGCATTCCGTTCATTAATCAGCGAGTTCCTTCTTTCACGTGCCCGACGAAGTCCCCGAATGCCCTCTATACCTACGTATTCTTGCACCTAAGCCTGCACCATAGGCCGACGCATTGGATCCCCTTTCTCGACCTTCTTCGACGCTCCTGAAGCACCTCATATTTATTGATATTGTTATTGTTGCGCCGCTGCAACAAGAGAATTTCCCCTATCTTCTTCTTCTTTTCCTTTCGGCTTTTCCCTTCAGGGGTCGCCACAGCGAATAAACCCTCTCCATCTAACTCTATTCTCTGTATCCTCATCTTTCATGCCAGATCAATAAAGTATTATCTTATCTTATCTACGAACCTGGTGAAGCGTCGATTTTCCGCTGCAGTGTCGGCGGAGGAACGTGATTTCTAATTTCGAATACAAAGATGTGGAAAATACAAGCTCGGCTATTATTTTGGTTAGGTCGAGATATAGAATCTGATGTTTATGTAGACATGACGCTGCAGGTTTTTCTGAAAAATGACAAGAAAGGGGTATCTAATGCGTCGGTATGTGACGCTAAAGGAAATTCTTCATTCATCATGTTGTTGACGCATTGAGATTTTATTTTTATTTGTTTGTTTATTTAAGCAAGGACAGTGTGCAGAAAACATTCATCTCAAAACGGAGAGATGCTCTACACCAGAGTTAGCTACAAGCTAGTTTACATCTGTAGTCCTTGTGCAGGTGAGCTTGTTCTCTACACAACAATTCTCATGAAGCAAATATGCAATTTATTTCTTTTATTGTTAAAAATGATTTTTATTCCTTGATTTTTCTTATTTCGGGTGGCACAGCGGTTCATTGCTTGGCGCTTCCACCTTGCAGCAAGAAGGCCCCTGGTTTGATTCTGTCTTTCAGTGCGGACTTTGCATGTTGTCCCCATTTCTGCATGGATTTACGGACAAAAACCTGCGGTAGGCTCGTCGGAGACCCCGGACTGCTCAGAACGAACGGTTTGTTTGTGTCTGTATTTGGGCCCGCTATCGTCTGGCGAGCGGTCAGTGACCCCACCTACCGCAACCGTATAATGAATGAATGAATGACTTTGCTTATTTGCAAGCCGACGGTCGAGGAGTCACTCATTTTGCGCACCATGCTGTCATGCACCCGTCTGACATTGATTCTGTATTGTGTGATCAAATTTGCAGGTTATCCCAATTCTCATCCAAGATTCTGGTGTCGCGCCCAGAAAAAGATGAATACACATCCCCGGGTCAGCTTTTTCTTTCAGCCAGTTTCCAAGGAACACGATCCGTGTAAATAATCCATTGACCTCAACTATATCTGTGCTCTTAATGCGAGTGTGCGCTTCTTGTTCACTCTTGTGGTCGATTTATTCCCTGTAGTTTCAGGTCTCCATTCACCTCTGCGTGTCACCCCACTTAGCTGATGATCTTGACCGGAGTGACTCCAAAATCAATACTCTAATAGACACCCACTGCAGCCAATCAGTTTCTTCAAAATTGTTATCTGACCTGCGCGTTTGCTTGATGAACGTACATTTTTCCGCAGTTGACGAATCTCCTGCATGCATGATAGATCTCATTTCAAGACTAAGTGGCTCTGGGGCATCTCCGCTGTCATTTGACCATCAGTAAACGGAATGGCCTTCCCTTTACATTTCCTGACTTTTAATCAAGCGGCCCTCTGCAATCTCATTTGTGTATACACGATGGAAGATGCTCATCTGATCATGTGCAGCTAAATTGTCGCCCGGCCGGAAAGCAGTACGATAATCTCAGAAGGTTGTAAATAACTTGAGTAATGCTGATAGCATTTGCTAGCTAGTTGACTCGCTGAAAAGTTGGAAGATGTAAAACCGAAAGGATGGCTCATGACATTTTGTTGTGGAAAAAGTTCATTTTCCTTGTGTCGGTGCGTTCGGCTTCTGGGGGTGATTTTTAAAATAACCAAAGTCAGTCCTCTAAAAGTTGGAGAAGAGTGAATGTCAGCCACTATGCATATTCAAATTGTGATGCCTAATTTAATGGCGTTTTATAAAAATACTAATAGGTTAAGAACATTCGCGTGATATAGTAATGACTCAATAGGAGCTATGGTATACGGTGCAAAATATATCACAGGTGATGCCTGCATTTACAACTAGAAGAATTTCGATCTCGATCGTCACCATCCGCAGAAATGACGTGGCCAGTTTACTGCAAATATCAGGGGAAGCTAACGGGCGTAGTGGTAATGGACTCATCCATCCATTCTTAAACAACCCCACACCCCCACACCCCCCCAACCAGGCTTTTGAGGCAATTCAATAAAATATCGCTGTCCACCGATCTTATCAAGACTTTTAAAAGATATGAAATAATCTGAGAAAAGAGAGGCCTCTCGCCCAATGACACCTGGGATAGGCTCCGCTACCCTGAGAGCAGGATAACCGGCAGACGATGGATGGATGGATGCATGGATGGATGGATGGATGGATGGATGGATGGATGGATGGCTTCCTGAAGAAGAAACAACTTAAAGTCACGTTTGTGTATTTCCAGACTTCCAAACGACAGTTTGACGTGTGCAGATGATCCATTCCGACAAATAAGATGGGATTTTGACTGCTTTATAATCAATATGATCGTAATTCATGATGGCTGCCTGAAATGCAGCCTCAGGGGGGGATAAGCCGGTGTCTCTCTGAGTCAGTCCCGAGCCCGAATAAATGCAGAGGCTTGCGAAAGGAAGGGCATCCAGCGTAAAATTTGTGCCAAAACCAAAAATGTCTCAATCATGCTGCCAACTTGTTGTCGATACCAACTGTGTTGCAACCCGTGTAATATTTCATGTGAATATAAGTCAGCGCTCATTTTCTACGGCGAGAAAAAAACAACAACATTACAAGTGTTAGCGACTGAGCTCATCCAATGGCGTTGACGAAATAACGGCGCTGCAGTCAAACCGAAAACTCAATTTCCATGCTTCGCTTCATATTAAAGTCTTACCACTATTTACCTGTTCAGCAGTTCTGTGACAAACAGGTTTCGCGGCCCCTCATACTTATTTTTTAGAAATGGAAGACAAAAGTGACGAATCAATCGCCTTCTGTTTCTTCCTCAGTTATCAGACTGCCGGTGTGTACGTGCGTGAGGGCGGCAATTTGCATGTGTTTGTGGCCGTGTGTATGCGCATGCTGATGAAGTCAGTGGATCAGAAACCCCGCGGCCTGTCTGTAGAAGCCTCGACCTCTCTGATGCTTTGTCAGAGGTCCCGTCTGACCGGGGCAGAGAGGTGAGAGTGGACTGACAGACAGAGGCTCATTAGCATGAATATATGCAAAACACACTTGCCACGTAAATCATGCGTACGCATCAACTTACCAAGCAGACACACACACGCACGCACTCACACACACACACACACACACACACACACACACACATATGACTGTCAGTTCAGAAACAGAATGAGTATTACCATCTGAATCCCTACATGGATTCCAGTGCCTGAAACCATTTTATTTAATGAATGTTTTATGGAAAATGACTGTGCCTGTATAACAGTTTATAGTTGGCGCCTTCAAGGCAGCTCGATATAACTCACAATTCATCCTTTTATATGATTTACTTCAATTAAGTATATTGTGAGTGGACGGGTCCCCCGGGGCTTGTTTTTTTATCACCAACTGTTAATTATGCTCACTCGGATGAGACATGCCTTGCATCCTTCTGAGGGAATGGTAAATTCTCGCGTTGCGAGAGAAGAGTGAGCCGTGTCCTGTGCAAAAACAAAGCGAAACATACTGACAGGCTTTTGTCTCTTAAGAAGCCCTGCCTATCTTTCTTGAAAATTAATATTCGCGGACTGTTATGCACATTTTCTTTAAAGAGATGACCTTTCTAAAAAATGCCGTGATTCTTATTCCCAGCGTTGATTTAATTGAAGCCAATAAGAAAAGGCAAAAGGTCATGAACTTGCAATTGTGGATTAGCACTGACGGATTTCCACTTCCCACAGTAAAAGTAAGAAGTATGATAAAAATATGATGAACCTCTCTCTGTCTCTCTCGCTCTCTCACACACACTTAAACTCACACACACACACACACACACACCTACACAGCCCGGCTGACTGTCTGTTCCCTGAACTCACTCTCAGTGGGAAGATACAGACTGCTCTCCTCACAGAAGAGTTGTCACGGGGGATTTCACCCCGGGGGGAGTAGAAAAGGTGCACATTGCTCTATTTTAAAACTCACTGGATGTCACGCTAAAACTAGTCCACGGAGGTGTTTTTTGTTTGCTCTTGTGCACGTATCACTTGAGGTTAAGATTCATTTTAAAAAGAAAAAAAAAAACAACAAAGTAAGAGGATTGAGAATTAGAATATTGTGTTTATCATTAGGATTACTGTAAGCTGCAGAAAATCAATACAGATCAATGTGTGTCTGTGTGGGACGAGAGAGAGAGCGAAAGAGAGAGAGAGAGATAACAAGCACACCGTCTAGCTAAGGTTATTTCCTGCTTTCACGTTCCAGGCTTCCTTGCTCTTTGGATAATGTTGTCGCCGTACAGGAATTGCGTTATTCAATTTCAGTTGAAGTTCTGCTGAGCCAGGCATGTCGATCAACTGCATTTTTCTTATTTCCAAAATGATGGCCCTGCGGGAGGATGGAGCCTGGTCTCGAAGAGCAAAAGGAAGGTCGAAACAAAAACCGACAAACATTAGTTGGCATGGTTTGAAACCGAACAGTCATCTCGATTTGTTTGGCTGACAAACTGATGCACGGTAGATATCCTCCAATACATATTTCAGTGTTTGTATGAATCAGTCTAAAATGCAAACACTGACTCACATTTCTTGCGACTGTAACTCTGGAAAGAACTAGTTTCATCTGCTTGCTCGCTTGTTCTCATTAGAATTATGATTGACATTAATTGGATTAATGCCATGCGATATCCCACGGCAAACGTCATTGAATTTAATAACATAAAAAATATCTTTTTACATCATAAACCGGGTTTGCTTTTTATCAAAACAACATTCGAAAATCGTCTTCTCCGTCACATTTTTTCCAGCAAGCGCCGCTTAGTCAGTTTTCCGATCAGCCACGGTTTCGAAGTGGTGAACTTCAGGTCACAAACTCAATTGTCTTACCATCAGCCTATTACTGCCCAGCCTGATCTGATTAAACCTCCAATCTGTGATTGGTGTGCAACCCTGCCCAATGTCCTCGTGCACAGAGTGTTGCCTTTACTTTTCCATCCATCCATTGAACGTAAAAGCTCGGCATTTTGTTTCAATTCCGAACTCGAGAGAAAGGTTTGTTTCAGGTCTTCCTATATGTTCGTGCTCCTCACCGCCACAAGGCTGAGAAGTTTGCATGTTGCTGCGATTCTGGTAGCTGTGTGGTCAGAGAGGGGCATTAATCCCTGATTTGGTCTTCAAAGGTAAAGCGGTGGATGTTCTGTGATCTTTGACAGAGCTGAGGGATCTTTACTTCGTGGTAGTCATTTCCCTGGCACCCCGGAGAAGGACGGCGACGCGGATCATGTTCAAAGCCTCTATCGTAAAAGGTATCTCCAAGAAGCTCCGCTCGGAAGGTCATCGTGGAGGAGTGGGTGGACACGGATGACGGAGACTGTGAGGCGGATGCGATACTGAGGCCTTCCAGGCCTGCCTGGCCCAGGGGTGTCCTGAAACTGCGAGCAGTTACTGGACACCTATGAAAGCGGCTTTTGCCGGAACCAAAGACGTGGGAGACGTTTGAAGAGGCCATCGAAAAAGACTCACTGGCAGCTTTTAAGAAGGTCTACCAAACTGTCAGGCGACTCGGGGGTGAGAAAGCAGAGTTTGGCCCGAGCTACACACAGCACTGGGTGCAGGGGATACCTGGAGGGACTTCTAAACCTGAGAGATATCTGGCTGTGAAGAAGCGTAGCTGAGCAATTCTGACAGAGAAGATGAGGAAAGTTTTCTCCATCTATAGAGGGATCAGCCATCCACACAAATCTCGACAGGAGGATTTCAGCAGTCTTTGAAACTTAAAGTGAGGGGGAACTAAGTTGTTTTTGCCCTTCACTGAACTGGAAATCCTGGTGGGCAAATATGGATGATAAGAGTATTCATTCATTCATTCTTTTCCATGTGTTTTGTGGACTTGAAGACGGCCACATCCATGTCTGATGGGCTCTTGTGTGAAGATAAAGTGACAAGGTTTATTGTTTTGAGCCTACCAGTCATTGTTTCCCGACCGTGAGAGGTGTGTCTGTATTCTCAGCGCAAGGTCATGCTGGTGTGGGGCTCCACAAGGACAGCCCTTTGTCAGTGACTCTTATCACAGACCTGCGACAAAGAGGGATCTGTAGATGCTTTCAGGTGGAGGAGGGTGTGCAGGAATGGGTCCTGAGGTTGATGAGAGCCTAGTTTTTTTTTTTTTTTTTTTTTTAAACATACCGTCGATGTCAAGCAGGTCCGAGGGAGGATCGCAATCATTTGAGAACCATTGTGGACGACGGTTGGTGCCTGCAAATCAACGACCCCTGGTTTTATCGTTTCCCAATGGCTTCCAAGTTACTTTTACCCAGTGTGTCTGAGAGGCAACACCGGGGATCAAATGTCTCGTCAGATACTGGTATCCATTGGACTGCATCGCTCAACACTTCAGTTTTGACATGCAACATCCCCTTGTTCCCACCTCGGGCCACGCATATTCCTATTGGTTAAAGCTCTGTGAAGCTCTCTTGTCCTGCCAAATTGCATGAAAGGATGTCCGACGTTTTACAGGTGCTATGAAACCTACGTTGATTTGATTGTTGGGAGACGTTTTTCTTACCTTGACTGTAGTATCAAAGGATAAAAGAGAAACAAACCAAAACAAAAGACCTCTATAGTGAAATCATACTTTTTTCCCCCCTCCAGTTATGAGTGTGTTTTTGGAAAGCAGCGATCAGCCTTACAGGCATAGAATTACAGCTGCCCTGAGAGCAAAAAGGGAAGAAAAAAACAAAAAAGGAGGATAAGAAAAACCGCCTGGAGCGATCCCAGGTTTCAAAGCATATAAAGGAACATCTAATAAACCAGAGCTGGTTATTGCCAAGGTGACTGTTTCTCTGAGAAATCAATGGGAAATATATTTGTCTGATGTGTGTGTGCTCCACCGTCAGATTTACAGACGCAGTGATTTAATCAGGAGGGCCAGGGTCACCGCGGACCAGAGGAATAGATACTGGATGTCATGCGCACTTTTTTAAAATAGATAACAGTTTTATTTTCTTTCGTGAAGCAAAATTATGTCCATCTGCTCGACACAACAAGCCAAAACCTCCACAAGAACATCAAGCCGTTTTAACTCCCGTTCTATTTTCTCAATACCATAAATTGTCTTCGAACCCGAAACATATTTTATTAATCGGAAATAGCGACTGACGTAAAAACATTTTTATTGAAACAGCACGAAACTTAAACGGACTCTTGTGTTTTTAATGATTGAGAAAAAAAAAAAAAAAAAAGGGAATAGAGGCAGTCAGTAACACGGAGGCACCAATTATTTTATGTCTTTATCAGGCATGTGTGCAGCGTGGCTGTATGGGAGCGGTAATTAAACCAGCAATCACGGCAAAATACAACAAGAGTTTCCTGTTCCAGCTCCGATAATGAGAAAGCAACAGTTTGGAGCGCAATTCAAAGGATTGTTAATACATTTAATAGGAAAAAAAATAGTGGAAATGTTCCTGGGTTACTGAATGAGTGTGTGTGTGTGTGTGTGTGTGTGTGTGTGTGTGTGTGTGTGTGTGTGTGTGTGTGTTAATGCCTTCCAAAGGACAAATTCTAATGACTTGACTTTTCATTCAGCACCATTAAGTCATTGACATTTGCAGTTCTGTGTGAAAGGTCTTGCTATTGGATGGAGGCCACGAAGCTTACAAACTTCTGCGTACCAATCAGGAAGAATTATAAGCCCATCAGTTGTTCAGGCCCAAATGTTAATCCATCCAATATTTGAGTTTATGATCAGTTATCAACACTATTTGGATTTCTTTTCATCAATTAATTCAATTCTGGTAGAGTTAGACAAGGACCAGACCGTTGTCAGAAATTTGCCGACTTCAGACGAAGGTCGTGCACTTTGACGGCGACGATGCATGACTTCACTCCGACTTGATCTTTATGACTTAAAAGTCTTGACACTTAAACTAAGAGCCATTTGGGAAGGACCCCATAGAAAGTGTTTGGAGAAGGGTGCAATAAATAGTTGGCTGGGAATGGACATCTGTTTATCACGGCCAAAGCTACAGGAGAGCCAAGGCCAAACCACTCGGTGAAAACAATCCCCCACTGCTTCTCTTTTTTTTTCAGTGTTGACTTAAACACAAAACCGATTGGCCGAAACACTTTTTTTTTTCGGGGGGGGGGGGGGGGGTTTTCTAGGGGGATTTTGATTTTTTTTTTTTAATTTAGCAACAAAACCGGC
>CAAKHD010026902.1:70650-93224 GCA_901007705.1 Fistularia tabacaria
CACCCCTTCGTGTTCTTTTTTTTTTCGGGGTAGAAGCAAAAAAAAAAGAAAGTTCTGACGTTTTTTTTTTTTTTGGGGGGGGGGGGGGGGGGGGGGGTGTGCAATGGGAAGATTGATTCTTATCTTGTAATCTAGCAACTACAACGGCCTTTTGAGATTTGTTTTTACGAGCCCGAAATGTCATGAAAATATATAGCGTCTTAGAAATGCAGGGGAATCAGTATATAATTCACATTGCACTTCCAATTTGGACTGATTTGTGAGCAGCCTGGAGAACGAGCTAAACTGCAAGAATAAAAAGAAAAAAAAAAAAAAAATTCTCTTGCTGTTTTGTGTAAATGTTTCCGTTAAAATGCAAAAAAAAAAAAAAGCAAAAAAAAAAGTTTCTGACTCTTTTTAACTGAGGCATTTCAAAACTTTTTTTTTTAATTTTTTTTTTTATGATTTCTCTGACCCCGTCCAGAAGCTACTGACTTCCTGCTGTCAGTGAACCATAGTAGTTGTGGAAATGAGCTCTGGATTGCGGGGTCAACAGACTGAAACGGGTCAGCGCTTCCGGATAACAGGGTTCGACGGCGCCTGCGTGCTCCTCTCCAAAATCACATGCAAATTAGACCTTTGTGAGCCCGTGCTGGGGACCGGCTGCTGTAAAAATCATCCTTGAGTGAGACGACGCTGCCTGTTGAATGCTTCGAATGTCATCACGTCATTTTGACATTTTTCAACTGGGATATTCAGCCTTCTTTGCCCATGCACCTCAAAGCACGGGGTCGGTTGGAGCCTTCGGGATAGATTCCAGGCAATTCTTTTTTTTAAAATTTTTTTATAATATGCTAATTTACAGAGTGGATGACTTTAATGGATTCCCGCCTAAAAGAATGGGTGTGAATCCCGATGGTTAATTGAGCAGGGATATTACAATCACCTGCCTACTGTCTGTGCCACAGGATAGAGTTTAGCTCATGTTATGAGCGTAATGAGGCTGTGGTTACGGCTGCCAGCGGCCAGCCATCACACCGGCCGTCCTCCTGTCTCCCACATTACCCAGCACACATCCATCATCTTCAGGATGTAATCATCCCTCTGAAAACAGCACTTCTATGGAGTCTCCAGGATCCGGTCCTGTGCATTGACAAATCCGCCAGGAAATGACTCATCCTTCACAGCTTTGTGACTGTTGAATACTGTCGAGTCGCCTTTTCTTTTTCTATTTCTTTATGAAGAGTAGTCTCAAAACAGTTTTTTCTTTCTTGCCCATTCTATCCAGCCTCACCCCCCCCACCCACCGGCCCCACACCTCAGAACATAAAACAAAGATGAGAAGCCCATTGTCTTGTTATAATTTCCCAGGGGTGAAGCCCATTGAGTGCCACTGAGCTGTTTCTAATTTGTCGAGGAAGGTGTTGGAGAGAAACTCACGAATGCTGGATGTTCTCGTTGAGCGGCATGTGAGATGTTGAGATGCATGTGAGACTCCGAGATGTTTTTTTTTTTTTTTCTCGCAGCGCGACGTTTACACGCAACTCTGTCCGGGTTCTCGTGTGTAAACGGCTAACTGCTCGTGTCTCCCGTTGCTTAATAAATTCCAAAGGTATGCTAATGAACATTAATTCACACCTCGATGTTGTCCGGAAGAAAATGAGGGATTTGGGGAGGAGAAGGGGGTAAAAGATACTCCACGAGTCTCATTGGATTCGCCGAATCAATATACAATTACAAGGCAAAGAATTTGATGTCGGCGGGAGAGGTCAACTGCGACATCAAAACTGAGGGCGGAGATCAATAAAATGATAAATATATAAAAATCTGTTGTTTCACATGAAGATAAACGGTACCCTATTGTGGTTCAATAGACGTTATAATAACTTATTTCAACTTTTTCAAACAAAAACAAAAATTACCATCTGCTGGAAAATAAGTTGACCGACTGCTCTCGGCTGCGGCCATGATTTAAACACCCTGACGCTGTTTTTTTTTTTACAAGAACTTTTAAAATGCACAATGACTTGCTAACCTCTGGATCGATCATCTGCAGCTCTTAATGACGGTAATCTCATGCATCTTCACTCTTTTTAACAAACACGATACGAAACCGTTGGTCGGTCGTGTTTTAAAAGTGTGTTTATGGTTGTGAACTGTCGGGCGTCACCTCGCAGTTTCATCTGACGAGGTCCCACTGAAAATTACCTGTGACTGTTAGCGGTCTGATTACAGTCTATTCGTGCAAATCCGCCGTGTGACAATTCTAAAACATGCTGCACGAATCACGGTGGCTGTTGCTGCAACGTTTTGCATTGTGCGTGCTTTGAATTTTCGTGGCTTGGGCCCGGGTCGTAATACCTGACTCAATGTGATGCCGCCTGACACGACTGCTCACATCGCTCGCAGTCTCCCATCCTCCCAAGGAAGTTTTCCTCTGTATCACATTTTCTTTTAAACAGCTTTAATTTCTGCTAAAAAAATCTAACATGTTGTTACATGGAGCCAGGTTTAATGTTTAATATCCCTTAATATTCTATTATACGTGCTCAAGTCCTCCTTCACTGTACATCTGTTCGACTCAGAGAACTTTCTTCTTGGCAGCATCGTGCTCCGTCACAGTTGCGTTTTTCATTTTCAAGTTCCGTTCTTACGAAACTGCAACACCGAAAAAAACTAACCATCTTTAGAACATGTCATTTTTCTTTGTTTGCAATCGTGCTTGTGCTGAAGGGTGTTTCTATATTCTTTCTATCACTTGCTTTCTCTACTTGTAACTTCCTCAAGTGACAAAGGGTGGATAAATTGGGGTCACACATCAGGCAACAAGTCAAAGTTAAGTTGTTTTTTTCTTTTTTTTGCAGGTACCTCAAGATGTACCTCTTCACCATTTTTTTTATAACTTATTTTGTCTCCTCTGTTTTCTGACCCTCTCGCTCTGTCGGTTAGTAGGGTGTCAATTCTTTGAGCCTCTGCCTATATAAAAAAGAAAAACCCGAACATGTCCTTTTCTAAAATGCGTCTGAGTTTTAACTTTGCAATAAAGTTGACATAATTCAACAAGAATCTGGTGCATCAGATCAGAAATTAATTATCAAGCAAAGTCATTGGTGCCGTTTGTATTCTGTTCCTTCCTGGCGGCCTGCATCCGTGTGTCAACCAGTCAAAGGAGGGGCACCTTCACTGTTGAATTATCTGTTCAGAGATGTACCGTTTTCCACATTGGTGGCTGTGGGGAGGGGGTGAAATAGGTTGCCATTTTGGAGAGAAAATGTCATTCACGATAGAATTGGTTGTGACATGGCTGTCAGGTGATAATGGCTTTGGCACGAGTACAGTCAGCTACTGATGCATTAGCGTGACAGTGACAATATTTCAAGCAGCGCTTTGATAACAGCTTTTATTTTTTTGAACCAGAGAATTGAATTCGAGGGGGGGGTGGGACTGGGGGCGGGGTTTGCAGATATTTCATGTGCTGTTCTCCGTAAGGTACGGTTCGCAGTCGAATGTGAAGCGGCCGGGATGAGGATCAGCACCTCAGAATCCGAGACCGTGGCGCTCCACCGGAAATGGTTGGAGTGGCCGCTCCGGGTCGGGGAAGAGGTCCTGCCCCAAGAGGAGGAGTTTCAGTATCTCCGGTTCTTGTTCACGAGTGAGGGAAGGATGGAGCGGGAGATGGACAGGCGGATCGGTGCAGCGTCTGCAGTGATGCGGACTCTGAACCGGTCTGTCGTGGAGAAGAGGGAGCTGAGCCGGAAGGCGAAGCTCTCAATTTACCAGTCGACTTATGTCCCCACACTCACCTATGGTCACGAGCTGCGGGTGGTGACCGAAAGAACGAGATCGCGGATACAAGCGGCCGAAATGAGTTTTCTCCGCAGGGTGGACGGACTCTCCCGTAGAGATACGGTGAGAAGGTCCGCCATCCGGGAGGAACTCGGAGTAGAGTTGCTGCTCTGCATAGAGAGGAGTCAGATGAGGTGGCTCGGGCATCTGGTCAGGATCCCTCCTGGACGCCTCCAGAGGTAAAGGGAGGTGTTCCGGATGGATGGATGGATGGATGGACGCTCTTGGTACCTCCAGAATTCGGTTAAATGTTCCCTCTTTAAACTCTCTAAACACTTGAGCATTTTCAAAGCCTACCATGAGCTAGTAATGGATACTATGAGACCAGTTGTGAGACCACATTCACCTGATTGTACACCAGCTGCAGTTTAGAAACTGCCAGGCAATCAATATCAGTCGTTAATTCTCAATCACCGCGCAATTGCGCTTCGGAATATCGAAAATGTCTTTGAGGGGAAACATGACAGACATAGCAATGACTTTCTGGATGCAACACGCTAATGGTTACCGAGGGAAATAACAGGTGATTTTCACTTGGTTGAAGTATCAAATATTCGTGAGCGAGAGCAACCCAAGTATAAGCAAGGATCGGTTAGGATTTTTAGATAAATAAGATGGCTCGGAGAGGTCATCGACTGGTTTTTGCGCGCCTGGAGCCTGATCGAAACCCCCTCAGCCTGCCATGAAAACGGAGATCAAATGAAGTGAGAGAGAATGGCAGAAAATTTCCATGCGTTCGTGTCCATTCGTCGTGACACTGCTTTGAGCCGTGCTGCTCCACTCCGTCACAGCCGTGTTCAATACATTGATATTCTGCTACTACTGGCAGAAATACTAGATACAAATCTTGATAAGGAGACCATGAGAACAGCGACTACATCATTAGTCGGATGCCATTAGGACGATACTGGCGCAGCCCCTTATAAGCTGTATGAAAGAGAACAAAAGAGCTTGAAAAAGTTTGGGATAATTGAATGAGGATCGTCTTTGGCCGCAAACACACGAAGCTCCAGCATCTTTAAAGATGCCGAATCGGCCTCTCGTTGAAGGTTGATATCCAAAATTGGACCTTATTACGGCTATTACGATGTTACAAGGCCTACCTCCGAGTCCATTTTTAACAAGCACTTGCTGTATGTTCATGACTCCTGTGGCCTCGGAGGTAAAATAGGGAGAAAGTAATTTGCTCCGCACGCAGAAAGGAGTGGAGCGGAATCCCAAAATACAGCACGCTCCTTGGCGGCGGTTAAACAAAATAAATACAGAAGAGAAACAACGGATTCTGAATAATTCAGCAGAGTGGACAGTTTTTTTTTTTTTAGTGCCATGCTTTGGGTGATCCTTCATGTCACTATTTTATTTTAATTTGCGCACAGGCATTCAAAAAACACCTCCCCATTTTGGTGCTTGTTATATAGATAGTGTGAACTCAAGTGGGACCAAAATAACAGAATTAAAAATGACAAATTTCCCTCCAGCACTGCCAAAAAAAAGGACAAAAATAAAAAAAAACAAGTGGCTGACACTCGGTGTGATCGTCATATTAAGAATGGAAATCTGACGCAATAGCTGAATTAGGGCATTTAACAAACAAAACAAATTACTACCGCGGCTCTATTTTCCCTTTTTGCACTGCTCAACGTCTCTCTTCGCACCTGGAATCTATTCTCACTTAAAAGTTGTAATACTTCACTCGCCGTGTAGACGGCGGCTCAGCTTTTAATATTTAACGACTTCATAAAGCGCGCTGTCGCAGTCCATCGATAAAAGCCGCACATCGTCCGTTCAGCTTTCTCTGCAGATCACGCAGCACCAGCAGCACTTCAGAAATCCCGCCGCACTTTTGGCATTCATTCACGCCGGCGTAAGCGTTGCAAGTGCACACTGGGACCCCGATAATTGGCAGTAACTCTATTTTGCACGGGTTTTTTCGATACTGGGTGGCACACTTATAGGGGTTCAAAAGGTAACGTGTCAACTCGAAGCGTCTCTCTCACATATTTTTTTTTTTTGGTGAGATTTCACAAGCGAGTGACAGAAAATATTTTAAGATACGTTGCTTGAATTGTTGAAAAGGGAAAAAGTTTTGCTGCGGCATGCAGTTTAATCTAGAAAACATGCTCAGGAGACACCGTTGGATCACTCGAATGCCCAACCATTGAACTGCCAAAAGGGAGAGGAGAAGCTGCGGAGGAAGTGTCAGACTTGGCCGACATGAAACACTTGAGAATGGATCCGTTCCCTCAAACATCCAGTTTGCAGATATTCTCTTTATCCCCTCTATAACACAGTGTTTTTAAGGTTTATAGAGCCAGTGCAATGATCTTGGACTGCAGAACCTCCTGGAATTGTTCTTTCTTTAGGAAATAACCCAAAGGATTGGAAGTCTGTGGAGGTTCTCAGTCATCCAGGTCGAGGTGAATTCTTGTCGTGGCAACTGGACTTGAATCAGAAACCATAAAAGGTAGGAACATAGAACAGGAAGAAGACAGAAACACATCGTCATCAGAGAAACTCCGAATGCTGTTCAGACCGAGACACGCCCAAAACCCCGGCAGTTATATTCAGAAACTCCCCACAGGTCAGGAGAGCTGAAGGAGCCTCTTGGATGAGGGGGTGAAACGTCTTCAAGAGAAGAAATGCAAGTCCAGTCGCCACGACAAGATGATTACTATAAGAATTCACGGAATTGGAAGGAACTGCGCTATTAGATGTCATGCTTTTTAGTCCGTATGTTAAAACAACGCTTGGTTTTCAACCACATTACCTACGTTGATTCCCGGAGCAGTCGTCTGTGTGTTTTGACTATCAGCTCATGTATTCATCCTTTGAAGACCTGCATTTGCTCACACCCTTCCAACCTGACCTTCAGTCCATGCATGACAACTGGTAAAAAGGTGCGTTATCTGCACCTTTTATTTAGTTATATTATGATATTGATTTTTTTTTTTATTCGTCTATTGCCCGTTAGGGGTAGCTGCTTTACACTTTTTTTTTTGCTTCTCTGTTTTTTTTTCTCAGTTTGTTTTCTTATTGTTGTTTCATATACATGCAGTGTTGATATAACATTGACATTTCCAACAAGCTATGATGGGAAGTATTGGTTTCAGGATGTTGTGACTTGATCGTGTAAATGAGCTGAACCCTTTTTTTTTTTGCCATGAACACAGTAGGAGATAATAAATGATTAGCGGTGATTGACATCACTAAGTCATTTGGAGACACATTTTCTCTCAGATCTTCACACACCATCATTTCTCTCTGGAAGTCTGAGACCTGGCAGCCACATCCGTTCTTTGATACAGTGTGTGAATACATTCAGTCCTACATATGCGGTTCAAATGAGCTCTTTCTTGATAAAACATTAAAATCTGTCCCACACCAGGACATGAATATTCAGTTGCGATTTTACATTTCGGAGTTGGGTTTTGCCAGTTGCGGTGCGCTTTTATTTTGAAAAGTCCTTCTCTCGCATGTCGCCTTGAACTTTTTGCGGAGCGTTGACTCCGACTGCTTCCTGTTGGTTGAATCAGTCCCCGACAACGTTCTTCTCCAGCCATTCATCACCTCGCCTGCCTCGTTACTACCTGTCGTTCAGCATCTCACTCATTTAGTTGTGTTTTTCGTCCCGGTGTTTTCCCCTGTCAGACACTCTATTTGGTATTTAAGGCCACATTTCACCTGCTCACCTCAGTCATTGTTTAGTTCAGTCTCATTTAGATTTTTTTTTTGTATCTTTATTATTATTATTATTATTATTATTATTATTATTGTTATTAATGACAATATCATTGTTGGTATATCATACTTGCATTGTACACCGAACTCCTTGCAGCACTTTATTTTCATTCTGTGCTTTGGACTCTTTGCAATTTAATACTGCACACAAACACACACACAAACCTGCCTGTTTTTTTCGGTTTTAACGCTAGCCTGATGAAATGTAAGGACAACTCATGGAGTTACTTCCTTCCTATCTTGTGCAGATTGTATTAATGAATTTATATTTAAATGTCAGGCTTCCCTTCAGAATGGAGTGCACATATAGAGCATTACCTCAAGCAGAGTCTTTGTGTTTTCCGCCACTGTCAGTGATATTGTTGATATTGTTGCATCCTTCCCTGAACACAAGCACTCGCTCTCTAAACAGAGGTCAAGCTTCACTACACTGCAATATAGAGCACCTGCTCCCGCCACCGCTATCAACCCCCTATAATAAAACACAGAGTGTATGTTTAGCACATATCTATGCACACCTGCAACTGAGCAGATGGCAGGACCACACACAAAATTAGATTAGTAATCTGCCCTTGTCCTCCTTCACAGTCGAGGTGTCCATTTAGACTCCATAGCATCTCTGCAGGAACGAGCGTCTCTGGGACAAAGAGATATGACAGACCCGGTTTCTGGATAAGGCTAACGGAGCTGGCATTTAGGATTTAAGTCTATACCTGAGTGTCAGAAATTGGAAAGCAAATGAAAAGCTGTGCTGCTGGACTGAAATAATGGGTAGAATTGATTCACATACAGGCTGAAACACAAGAGACGGAGCCTTACAACACTGCTTTATGAAGGAGTGGCGAGCAAAAAGTATTTCATGGTCCTCTGCTCTTGCCATTGTACGGTTCGATGTGGAGCGATGGACTTGAATAGTGTACACACACACACACACACACACACACACACACACACACACACACACACACACACACACAGACACACACACACACACAAATACACCAGCTTCTCAGGAGTGGCTGAGGTGACAGAAACTCCCTTGATCAGCCATTACATTACAGATGTGAATGACTGACTGATTAAAGCGAATGCTTTAAAATCCCGTAATTCTTTAAATGCTCCCCAAAGTCATAAAGTGGGGGTATAATTGAAAGGGAGAGGACAGGTTAATGACAGGGTTTTTAAAGTCTTTTGTGGTCGAAGTGCCAGAGTCAGACGGTGGGAGGTAATTGGCTTTTACTTACCTGAATATGGATTTTAGACGGATGGAACCGACTGAATTCTTAGTTGGAATTAATGATTGTCATTATACGGAATATTTTCCTTTTAATTAAATGGATTTAATTCCATTTCATCATCGTATTGAAAATTGTCACTTTGTCCCAATGTCAACTTACAGACATTAATAACAGAGGCACCGGATAAATTACAATATATGTCACCACTTGACTAATCACGTCTTTCATGTATTTCAGCATAATACTAATAATTTAAAAAAGAAAAAAGAAGAAGAAAAATCAGTTGTCATGGTCTACAGAAGCCCTGTGAGCCAATGCATTTTTAGTTTTTGATAAAACACTGTTGTTACAGAAGACAATCACACACCGAGCCGCAGTTTCTCAGTGGTGATTTTCTCTGTTCTGCCCTTGTCAGATACGCTGTCAGAAACAGTGGCAGAAGAAAGAGACCCGCTTTTGTGAAAATTTATAAGACAATAACTCTGTGTGTACCGTTTCAAAGTATTTGAAATTTAAAGTGATTTAATGCATTCATATTCTTCCAACACTTGATCCTGCGTTTGTCTTCAGATCCTCGTGTGGAACGGAGTAGAGGTGAATTATTCACCATGTCATTGGGTGGTTGGCTGGGCTGAGGCGGGAGATTGGTCGGTTACCGATGCTCCTGCGGAGATCGCGTTGAGTCTGGGGGAAACGAGGCTCAGCTTCAGCTTCCCCCCTGTCATCCGTGTGCGTGAGTGAACGTGAAAATCCATGCATGGAAGAAATAACGCCGTGCTGTCGTAGTGGCAACAGCCCCGTGGAACACATATTTAAGATCTAATGTTCTATTTTTTCGTCGAAGGCGCAAAAAAGCCTCGAGAAATCCAGTATTTGTTTCTGTAAAGTATTAACCGCGAGGGCCTGGACAAGTACTCATTACTCATTCATTCAGTCATTATATATCCCGCCTATCCTGTACTGGGGCTGCCGGAGCCCATCCCAGCTGTCATTGGACGAGAGGCAGGGCTCGCCGCTCTATTGATAGTGATGGAGACACGCAGCTATTCATGCCTCTGGAGCAATTTACGATCCAATGAATCCATTGGTTGTTTTCGGACTTTGGGAGAAAACCAGAGAACTCTGAAGGAACCCATGCAGACACGAGGAGGACACGCAAACTCCAATCTGAAATTCTTGTCAAAAGCTTTTCACGGTACCTGAACTCGAATTTCTTCTCTTAAAGATGTCTCCGCTCGTCTCCTCAAGTCCAGTTGCCCCGAAAAGATTTTGACCAGAGGTAACCATTATCCTGGATGACCGAGAAACCTCCATAGTCCAAACAGAGCAGTTCGTAATGGAACCGGGAACCTTCTTGCTGTGCAGCCGATGCAAAAACCACTGCATCGTGCCACCCCAGTACTCGCTATTAAGATAACAGCTGTACTTTACAGCGTATAAGAGAACTCTGTCTTGGAGATCAGACTGACCAATATGTTTGCAATATATGCGCCCATGCAGCTTCCTGCAGTTTGGAATGACATTTGTTTAGCATTTATAAGTTTAGACGATTCTGTTTCCTATTAATTAGGTGTTGTTTATTATCCCCTGAAAGCAAGACTTACATTTTTTGTTTCTCCCATTTTCATACGTTCCAGCTGTGCTCTTTGTTCAAAATTTCCAAACCAAACCCCGGATCAGCGCTGGCCGATGAAAACTGTTTCACGCCTTGAGGTTGAGTCAATTGTTTCAGAGGATGACACGCGCCGTGACAAGCATAGCAATGAATGTACAGAGCTTTAAACATTTAAATTTTTCCCTGACTGATTTCACTGGATTTTGAAGCAGCGTGTGCAGAGCAGGTGGGAAATGATTGTTTATTTAGACCTCATTAAGTCTTCTTACCAACACCGGGCGCCCTATGCGATTATGCACTGATTTTCTCACTTGAGGACATCAGCAATTCACCTGACAGACGAGGGTCCGTTGCAACTTCACAGATGTTTCGCCTCCCCCGGCATGGAGGCGAGTCATAAAAGAAACCCTCCGTTTTCAGTCGCAGATACAAAGCTTACCAAGTGTAACGCATGCATTTCTTTTCCGGCGTTGATTTCAAATAATATATCTTCAAATTGGGCATGTTTCTATGGTGACTACAGGCTTGTGGATAAAATTTCTGGTTTCCTGGTCAAGATCTAAGATTCTAAATGTTTGGATGAATAATGAATGTGTTTGTACAGTTTGTAAAAAACATTTGGAAGATGCGCAGGAGTTGAATTTTAATCAGTCTGAAGAAGTAAGAATTTAAAAACACACACGGTGCATGTGTTTGTGTTACAGCTGATGAAAGGTCATCGGCAGAGAGGAAGAAAAAACGAGACAGCAAAAGTGGAACAATTACAGCCGTGCGTTACACGTCATTTCCGAAATACCTACTGCCACATCTAGACCTGACAAAGGAGAGTTATGAGTCAAAATTGCAACGTCTGCTTTGGTGATGCCTAGTATGACAGTACTCACAGCGGTTTTAAGCCGGGTGACTGAAATGAAGATGATGAAGGTGAGGAAGGATATGTGTCTGTGAACAGATAATCTGTGAAACTGATTTCTGAATGAAAGTTACGTTTCGGTCTGGAGATGAATGTTCTTGCTTCAGCGCTTGGACGTCCTCTAATCAAAGTACAAACTTTGTTTCTTACTGAAAATGTTTTTGAGAAGGGGTCACAGCCCATGGGGAACGATGTATAGCAACGCTATTGTTTTTGACGCAGATGGATAATTCACGTATGGATCTTGGTTGGTGTCTGTAAATGATACAAAATGAGTAGAGGAATTTTTGCAATATGGATGATACTTTAAAAGACTTGGAAAAAAGAAAAGATTCAAAAGCCTGAACTCCAGAAGGAAAAAAAAAAAAAAAATAAATTAAAACATTCTGTTAATGTATTGGAGGCAGAGCTGGAGGTAGCAGAGATGAAGATGTGGAGGTTCTCTTTGGGAGTGACCAGGATGGAGAGGATCAGGAATGAGTCCATCAGAGAGACGGCACATGTTAGATGTTTTGGAGAGAAGGTCAGAGAAGCCAGACTGAGATGGTTGGATCATGGACAGAGGAAGGATAGGGACTATGTTGGTAGATGAATGCTGGAATGGGAGATGCCAGGCAGGAGGTCTAGAGGAAGACCGAAGAGAAGGTTTATGGGCGTAGTGAGAGAAGATATGAAGGTAGTTGGTGTGACAGAGGAGGACACAGAGAATAGAGTTCGATGGAGAAGGTTGACTCGCTTTGGCGTCACCTCAAAGGGAAAAGCCCAAAGTAAAAGAAGAAGAAGATATGTATGTATGTATGTATATACGTGTAAATATGTATGTTTGTGTGTGTGTGTGTGTGTGTGTGTGTGTGTATATATATATCTGTATCAGCGATGCCCAAAAGCCTTTAAAAAGCATGGTGAGATTAGTGTAAATAAATGGTCTTGCTAACCGTTCAATTCGTAACTTCAGTCTGTATATTTATTTATTTTAGTTTAGTTTTACAAGATATCGGACTCTATGAATTTTCCATTTTATAACTTTTGTTTCTGCCATTATTTTAATGTCAAAGCAATGAAAGTTAAATATTGTAGGGACAACTTTTTTTTCCCCTCTTTTCCACCACAAAATCGATGAAGGGCCAGCGATTACAGAACATGGCCCAGATTCGGCCCTCGAATTGTGAAACAATCTGAACATATCAGAGATGGGATAGACACGTATATATTCATACTACATAGAAAAGGTTGACATTTACAGGTTACTTTGGAATTCATTGCTGGGATCAGATGCAGGCTAACAAATCCTCAGTGAAATGGGCTAAGCGTATTTTTTTGTTTTTCGCTGAATGAATAAAAACACATTTTGCCGGGGGACGAGCATCTAATGGGGAAGAAATGCGTGAAGGATACGAAAGCATTTTGACATTCAGCACCTTTTTTTGAGGCTGGTGGCGTGAGGTTTCTGATTTAGTCAGGCAAAAGTACAAGGCCTGAAGATAACGAGGAATCCGTGTGCTTAGAGCATGTAATGAATGTGGTCAAACAAAACTGTGCAAGAAAGCTTCAACACCCCCAGGCAGCTTTTGAGGCACTTTAGCCATCAGAACCCCCCCCCCCCCAAATACACCGGATTATTTAAACATTTGAGTTAAAAAAGAAAAAAAAACAACATAAAAACATTCAACACGACATAGTGTGTTTGATTCCTATAACTGGAATCTAACTATTCATCCCACTTGTTTTAATCAGTGTTTTTTTTTTAGTAGGAACGCTTGCAGCTCAGTCGGTACCGTGGGCGTCCCTCAGATCGGAAGGCTGCCGTTTCGATTCCCTGCTCCTCCTGACTGCCTGCCAGAATGTCCTTGGGCAACACACTGAAGCCCGGATTGCTCTCGATGCCCCAGTTCGCGCTCTGCATGGCGGCTCTGCTTGTGTGGATGGGTGAATGCAATCCAGTGCAAAGTGCTACATAGATGGAGACCATTTATTACATTTAGGTCTGACATAAGTGGCGAATCAATGCATTAAAATCCAAGTTTCTAGAAACAACAAAAGTTGAATGATGGGGGGCGGCGCGGCAAAGGGGTAGAGCGATGGAACTGCTCATGGTTCATCCATGATGGATTCAATGCAGGGTATGCATTTCCCCACGAGGGATTAAGAAAGTATACATAATAATTATTATTGAATAAACAAAATAAAGCTTTACACTGTGTCAAATTGGCTTAATTCGGCATAAACTGCAGGGTTACGAATAGCGGCTCTGCATGTGCAAGTGTTATACAGCTTCATACGTGGCAGAAGCCACTTCACATCTACTCTTTTCTAATGGTAGCAAGGTTATCGTTGTCAAATATTATTAGATAATGTAGATATTATTACAGTATAGAGTATCGGGGTCATTCTTGATTCCCTCATCACTCCAGTTGCCCACCCACCTACAGCACGGACGTCCACAATCTCCACTAATCTGCAAATCCCAGTGTAAATTAACTTTCATTAAATCCAATTAAGTCCGTACAAATATAGCTTCGACATTGCAATCCACGCGTGTGCGGCAATCAAATTGTAGGAAGTGCAATGTCAAGCAAGGAAAATTAACTCTTGTGACATGTTGGGCTGTAAATCCTTTTTCTGTTTGACAGAAAGAATAACTGGCAAAGCCATTGCTTTCTACAAGCCACAGGGAAACTTGGACTGATAACACATATTTTTAATACGGTTGAAATGTTCTTGGATGTGCGAAGCTTGATTAGCTTCTAATATGCTGAGGGAAAGTGGTGCACACCATCAGCCCATCTAACACCCATAAATGGCCCCACTAGTTGCTCACTGCAGCTTGAAAATGGGCACAGCTTTTGAGAGTAGAAGAGCCCAGGCCGACTCCTGGAGGCGTTGTGGGGGGCCTGACAGAGAAGGTCTTCCTCTGCTGAAGAGGAGGCCCCCCCCCAAAAAAAAAACACAACCCAAGGACATTTTATATATGTATGTATGTATGTATGTATGTATGTATGTATGTATGTATGTATGTATGTATGTGTATGTGTATATATAGATATAGATATATATACATATATATCTATATCTATATATATATATGTGTGTGTGTGTGTATGCATGAGTATGTATATATATATATATATACACACACACATATATATATATATATATATATATATATATATATATATATATATATATATACACACACACACATATATATATATATATATATATATACACATATATATGTATATATATATGTGTGTGTGTGTATATATATATATATATATATATATATATATATACACACATACTTATCTATATATATGTGTATGTATATATATATGTGTATGTATATTTATATATGTATGTAAATATATATGTGTGTATGTACATATGTGTGTGTATATGATGTGTGTGTGTGTGTGTGGTTGTGTATGTATGCATGTATGTGTATGCATATAGTCACCTTGATTTTTTTTCCCCTTTATTTTATAATATTTTCAATCTCAATTTAAATTGGTGGAAATGAAAGGATATGGCTGTTTCAGTTTTCCCAATATTTTGCGAGGCATCTACCGATGTTAATAAATAAATAGATTAATTAAATAAGTAAATAACTGACAAAACAATGGACTAGCAACATGGTTAAAAGACAAAAAGTGAAAACATGAAACAAATACTAATAAGAACATAACAATCAGGAAAGAGAGACAAAGGATACAAGGTTCGGGTAATCAACCAAATCATACAAATTCTCCTCATAATCCCAAACTATCTTATTTTTCTCCTCTCTGTAACAGCATTAACAGCAACTATTTGTGTGAAGCTTCGAGAAGGATGCCTCTTTCCATTTGAACCCCGTCCATCTCCTCGTTTGTAGCGGCGGCAGAAGCCAGTAAGTTTTCTGGGGCGGCGAGTCGGAGTGCAGCGGCCGGATCGATCCTGACAATGGCACCCGAAGGAGCCAGTTCAAGTGCTTGAAGACTGTGGTCGTGTCCTCAAAACTAATTTGCCAAATGCGGGTCAATATCGGGCATAGCCAGAGTATGCAGACAAAGTCCGCAATGCCATTTTTCAGCACCAACCCCATGTTTGACCTAATTGTCGAAGAGGTATTGTAGCCAGGCTTTTTCTCCCAAATGGAAATTTCCATATCATTCAAGCCGCAGATATATATTATTATATATATATATATTTATATATTTGGCAATTAGTGTTCAGAATCCCTTCACGTTTGCTGATGCACCGATTCCTTTTCCACAGGACTGCCTCCAAGAGATTGTGGAGGAAGAGCAGGGAAATGACAGAAATATGGAATGAATAAATCCATGCATCTGCAAGTACGTAAAGGAGTAGGCTGAGGGTAAGTCAGGCTTCTTAGAGGGCTGATTAAAGGATGTAAGTATGTCATGGGTAGAAAAAGACCCTCTCCAGAGTAAATAATCCCCCTGAGTCTCAATAGTTCAAATGTTCTGTCAGAGATAAAAGAAGGGAAACCATATCTTTGTAAACAGGGTACTAAGAGGCACGTAAAGCTGGGGTTGTGTTAAATTCAGATATAGGTAGAGCTGAAGGAAGGGGGAGTGGGGAGGTTAAAAGTGTGACAATGCTTCAGAGACGGACTTGATGTTTCAGACTAATCAGCTTGACATTTCTGTTGTTCTGATGTTTTCGCAGCCAGCGTGACACCTGAGTTATGTCGCAGAGTAAAGGTCAAACGATATTGCTGAATGTTTGGGTGCAGGGGGGTTTTTAGAAGCACACATTTGTGAGATTGGTATCTGCGGCATTTTAGAATTTCAGATAATGATGGAATTAAGAACTTATGTATCAGGGTAAAAAGCTGTTTTCGCTTCCAACGGCACCAGAGGGATTGCAGTCTCTCCTCTGCAGCCTCTGAAGGCCAGGGGTAAAGAATGTTCAACAGACAATAGAGATCAAATAGGAATGTCATTCCAATCAGGTTTGTATGCCTTTGTTTGCCCAGACATTGGCCAATATCTGCAGAGTGAAATAGGTCGATAAGATGCACCGCCAAGGGCTTTTTCGTTTTTTTTTTTCTCAAGTTGAGCCAAATCCCAGCCTTCACAGAGAGATGGAGATGAATCAGATTCCGCAAAATGACAAAGTAAACATTCCGGCCAGTCGAAAAAACACGCGTGTCTTTCAATTCAATTCAAGGGAGCCCAAGTTTTCCCATTTGCATGATTTCATGAACTTTTGCTGAGAAAGTTAGAGAGCTGGCTTCTCCAAATCTGTTTGTGATGTTTGCATTGATAGAGCTTCATCTGTTGGGGGCAGGTGGAACGCGATGCATTTACTAAAAATTACAAAGCGTATCTTTCAGTTCCGCTTTTTCCCCGAGTAGGGAGATCCGGTCATGGCATTGGAATTCCCTGTGGAAGATGGGGTCGAAGAATGGGACATGGTCTGAGATTATAAAAGCCTGATAACTGCAACTTAGAACTGATGACAGCAATTTACTATCCGCCATAATATAGTGAGCTGAAGAATGAGATTAAAGTTGATGGGGAGAAAAGAATAAATATAAGAAGGATTTGAGAAAGGACAACAGGTAATATCCATTTCAGAGGAGCATTTTGCAGGCAATAAAGAAGAATAGATGGAGTCGATTTCCCGCGTAAAATCAGATCAGCTATATCGGTATGGGGGAGAGGAAATTCCCGTGTGTAGTTGAGCCAAAATAACTATGTTGGAGACATTTCTACCACCAAAATTGCCCAAGTACATCGTGTTGATATATCCTGATAAACTGTCTCTGGTTCTTCTCCCTATTCCTGCCGAGGAATCATTTCCAGCGGTGTCTGAGAATACCCCGGAGGCAACTGACTTAAGGAAGAAAATAAACTTGTCACATATCTCGCACACAGCATGTCAAATATTTGAGCTGTGCAGCAACTGTTGAAGGCATTAAAATGTCCCTCACAGCAAACGGAAGCTGACGGCTCGTCTCAGCTGCAATTTAATGCCTACCGCGATATCAACGCCCCCGGTCCTATAATAGCACGGAAGAAAGTTTCCACCGAAACCTACCTGTTGTGAAATTAATCATTCAGTAGATTGAGCCATGCAGCCCAGGGGTTGGCATGATGGGATGTGATAAATTCACTGGGACTAGCCAGTTCTGGTTGATGTTCAAGGCTAAAATCATAACTGATGACGTACAAAAGTGGGAGCACATTTGTTTGGGATATTTTTTATGGATGGCCGCTGTGTTTTTACCTTTTGTTTCTTTTTTCCTGAATTTGGGCAAGGGATCGGGACGACGCTGAAATGCACCGGCAGCCCCTCTTTCGTGTGCTTGCAGACTTGTGCAGAACCCTATACATCCTCCCCAGCAATCGCACTGCATGCATAGGTTCTTTAAGAGGACTATTTGTATCCTATGAGATAGTGGATTAGAGGATTTGCATTTTAATGGTTTGACAGGCATGGAGCCACGGGGAGAAAAAGAAGTGAATGCCATTTAAGAATTGCAATAAAAGATCTATGACTGGAGCGCAGAAGCCCAAAGAACACACCTGGTCCTGCCCACCACACAACCTCTAATACCAACAGCATGAAACAGGCTATTCCCCCAGCAGCTTTGGCAATCTTTCTACCTGTGCATTTAACTGAAGCGTTTAATGTGAGGGCTGTGATCCACTGTGATACAACGTTATATTTTTCTTCCTTTTTTTCTCTGGGAGATTGTTATCCCAGAAGGAGAAAAAAAAAACAACTGCTATGGTAAATCGAGCCTCATCTGAATCAATTTTCAGTGCCTTTTCTTTTTAAAATCTTTTTTTTTTTCCTACAATCACACTTGTGCATGGCTTTCGGGGTCATGCGTCTCTGCGTTGAACAGTGCGAAGTGATAGATTTTATTTTGATCTCCGGAGCATTGCTTTTCTCCCGGGAGCCTGCCAGGGTTAAATTTTGATCTGACTTGTTCGAGAATGTGCACTTCGGTCTGCGCGTGCGTTATTAAAAAGACATATTGCTTCATAAAGCCCTGCTCGGCTGCCACCACGACTCCTGTTAATAATGCAGACTGCAGCTGGTGCGCATCACTTGTTTTTGTTCCTCTGCCCTCTGATTGCAATGAATGTTTAGCACATGAACCTCTGACCCCCTGCGTCAAAGACATTGAAAGACATATTGTAGAAAGATTTGACATTACTGTAATGCAATCCCCATATTAAATGGTTTTTTTTTTTTTTTTTTTTTCTGTTTTACAAAGGGACTCCAGGCTGTGCCGGCTTGAATCGAGACTCCGGTGTTCCTTTCCGCTGGTCATTTGCAATGCAATAAGGCGCGAGTCAGCCATCTGGACATGTGAGCGCTATAGAAATGAACGGGGGAGTCTTTGCCCTTGAGCCCTATTGGTAGGGATAAAGTTGATTTGAATTGGCTTTGAGAGTTCCGACATCCAGGTGCAATCATTTTGAAGTACTAGGGCAATGTACCCAACTTACTAAAAGAATTAGTTTGCATTAATTTGGCCGTGCAGTGCAGCGACAATGACCAAGGGAATGTTTACACATAAGTCAAACACGTCGGGAAAAAAATACCCAGTAGAAGTTTCTATTACTCCTAAATATCTGAACATATGGTGTTTGGTGCGCAGAGAGATATATGACCGGACCAAAATGACAACTGAAATCCTTGGCAAGCGTCATGATTTATCATTACGGGCTTTCACGACGACAATGAAATCATGTGGATTCCTTTCAAATGACCACCGAAACGGTACAAAATGTATAACTCTCCGCGGGGGATGATTCACATGTAGCTCCGAGTGAGACCCACAGGCACAAGCCGGCGAGCCAAAGCAAGTGATTCAAGATGGTGGTTGGACTGTTAAAAGCATTCGTCATATTTTTCTGCCCAAATTATCGACTCCAGGTGAAGGAAACAGTCGGAAAATCACCATCTGATTAGACGGTGATTAAGAATTCATGACACCTTTGGGCAAAAATATGAGAATCAATTATTTAAAAGTGATGGGGCATCAGAAATTACACAGAAATTTAGAGAAAAACACACACAGATACACACAAAAAAACTCATTGCACAGAATTCTGCAAAAATATGACTTAAAAAAAAACAAAAAAAATCTAATCTACATGTTTAAATCAATGCATGATAAACACCATCTCTCTCTCATCTACAGTAAGAATAAGAAATTCAAAAATAGAAAAAAAGTAACAAACAAAACCAAATAAAGCTGCCCGAAGATTCTCTTAGAAAATGATTGTTTCAACACAGCATATTCTTGTACTAAATATAGCAGCAGTTTTCATCTACTTTTATCTTGTAATTTGTTGTTGTCCCATTCAGTGTCTTTTTATCTGTTTATTTTGTCCTTGTCCTTTTAATGTCTTTTTAAAACCTGCCCTCTTGCCTTGTTCTGCTGTGCCACTTGCATTAGTTTATATAGATATATTTTAGATATCTATATATATATGCATTTACATTTTCTACATATATATGATATTTATTTATCTTAGAAAGATATTTTTTCATTTATTCCCCATTGGGGGGAAATTCAATTCAAGTGGCACAGCAGCACAAGCAGCATATATATATATATGTGTGTGTGTGTGTGTGTGTGTGTGTGTGTGTGTGTGTGTGTGAATCAGAATCTCTTTAATGGCCAAATGTACAATGTACACAGGAAGTTGACATGGTCTCACAGCCCCTTATAGCAGGATATTAAAGATAAGAGTTCTAAGTTATAAGAAACATGAACTTAGCAACAAAAGACACAAGCTGAGCTTGGGAAATATATACAATTTAAGTTGTATTTCTACACACTGAGAAGGGCAAGTGTCTTTGGGATTGCTGGGGGATTATGAGGAAATGTTGAGGACGGTGGCGGCTTGCGGGGAAAAAAAAAAACAACAAAAAAACAACAAAAACCCCTAACTGTTCAAATGTGTTGTTGTGTCCCCGATCCTGACGGAATAAATATATGATCACTTTCGACATGTAACGTGATGTCAACCTGGGACGACCCCGGGGGGTTCATTCATGGTGCAGTTTCACCAGTCCAGTAGGTGGCAGTGATCGTTCTCAGGTAGGGAGGGCAGGTTGTGCGTGTGTTTGCGAGTGCATGTGCCTCCCCGTGTGTGTGTTAGTGTGTGTGTGTGTGTTTGTGTGTGTGTACGGAGTGGAGTGGAGTGGAGTGGGGGGCGTGTGTTCCTCCTGTCCAGGCAGGCGCTCCCTGGTTGCGTAGTCTGGAAGCCTGACGTGGAGCGCAGCTTAGCGTGCGCACACACACGCTGCGAGTGTATGAGTGTGTGACACACACACACACAGAGAGAGAGAGAGAGAGAGAGAGAAAGAGAGAGAGAGAGAGAGAAAGAGAGAGAAAGAGAGAGAGAGAGTTCCAGTGGGGCAGATCGGAAAGTGCCTGTGGATGTCTGAGCCCCCCCTCCACCACTTCCACCATCTCCACCAGCAACAACCCTCCCAGAACACGACGCGCGCCTCGGACCCACACCAGACGCCGGCGCCGCGCCGCGGGAGCGCTCGTTCGGCCGCGGGTGACCCGAACACCGCACTTTCCGACGCGCGGCACGGAATGCGGCGCTGAACTCCACTCACCGACTTGTGAGCGATGCGCTGGCACCATGGCCAAGTGGTTCAAGGAGCACCTGGGATTCAAAACTACCAAAGCGCCCCCGCCAGCGCCCCCGAAGCCGGACTACAGACACTGTCACACCGGGGCGCCCTGCGGCGCGCCCGGCTCCGGGGCCGCCTTCCCCAGCCCCGCGCAGCCGGACATCCTCGCCGCGTACAAACTGCAAAAGGACCTAGACTTCGAGGACCCGTACACGCCAGGTGGAAATATCTCGTTCGGCTGCTCCGGGCTGAACGCCGTGGGCTCGCCGGACGTCAAATACGTGTCCCCCAAACACCGGCTCATCAAGGTGGAGACCGTGGAGAAGAGCGGCCCCGCGCCGGGCGGCGCGATCACGGTCACGCAAGCCGTGGCCGTCGGGAGCGTGAAATCGCCCACATCGCCTCCGTCGGACCACGACAACAAAGAGAAGGTGGGTGAAGTTTTGGTGCCAACATGACCAGCAGCAATTCTTAATCAACCCCCCCCCCCCTCAAAAAAAAAAAAACATCCCAAACTGTAACTTTCCCAAGAGATTTAAAAAAAAATCACTTTATATAAATTTTATTTTAACTTTCCATATGAGAGAAACCTTTCGGCTCGACCCCCCCCCCCGCTCCCCACGCAGACGTTACAACCGGCATAACTACAAGCACAAGTTGCGACATCCACACCTGAGTAATGACTAACCTGCACTGGAGGGAGTGCTGCGTGTCGAGAACACTCAGTTCACCAGCACAACAGATGTGCCTCGAACGCACCACCGTATGAACGTATGAAAACATTTCTACCAGCAGTTGAGTGGTATTTTTAATTTTTCTTAATTTATTTGTTGTGTTTATTCAACTTGACGTAAGGAATAACTTTATGGATAGATGTTCTATTTAGATCCTCTCTTGCTGCCCCTTCACATATCACTTTTACCCCATTTCTTCCTTTTTTTGGGGGGTGGTGGTGGGACACACACACACACACACACACACACACACACACACACCACATTCATCCCCGCAAAGTGAACGTGGTGGCAGGCGTGTGTCTTCGGCCGTGCTGTCATGTCAGGCTGCTGTGGAATTCACACACCCTGGGCTCATTTGAAGAAACCCGAGATGCTCGGTGTCAGTGAGGTTAAGGATGCGTGATGAGCGTGATCCCACTGAGGAATGCTTCAGTCCATGCATAGCTCGTGTTCAGGGGCGAAAAGCGCAACAACCGCCACGTGTGAATACACACCGTGCAGCAGTGGCACGCCAAAAAAACGGGAGACTAACCAAAAACGAACCAACGCCAAACAAGAAGCACCGTTGTCTGAATTTGTCGTGACCGTCTGGATTTCACTCCCTGCCCCGTCCCCCCACATCCCATCCACCGTCTGCGAATCCTTTGCACCTGAGCGCCGATGTGCAGTTGAACGCAGTTGTTTGTATTCCACCGCGCCTCCTGACCTGTCACGGGAGCGAGGCCCGCTTTTGAGGCCAGAACAGCGCTGACATCTATATTTCCCACATGCCCTCCACACACACGTCTTGTCTCTCTGATGTTCGCTTCCAGGGCCTGCCGCTGTTCACACCCCCCCCCCCCCCCCCCCCCCCCCCCCCCCCCCCCCCTCCCCTTCTGCTGTCACCA
>CAAKHD010026902.1:130739-149965 GCA_901007705.1 Fistularia tabacaria
ACAGATAAAACAATGTTAAAACAACATACCCCACCCCACTTTTTTTTTTTTTTTTTTTTTTTTTTTTTTCCCCCGCTGCCAGTTGTGTCCCCCGGCTGTCTTTAAGTTTGGGATTTAAAAGGTAAAAGCAAGGGGTGGTGGCGGGGAAAACAGATAAGACGTAGTGACGTGAACATGAACAACTTTGTTGATTATCTGCAGTTTTCAGCTCAAGCGAAGACCTGCTGCTTTTTGTACCAGCGCACGTTTTGTTTTTCACATGCTTACGATATTTGCCAGCGTTGTCGTTTTGGCCACTCATCAGAATAGAGAACGGAGAGAGAGAGAGAGGGATTCGTCAACAATGCTTCTATGATGAGTCAAAGTTGATTATTCGGGCGTGTGTAAGAGCTCAGCTTGTAAAGGAATGACACTGGTTAATTCGATTAAACTACTCAAATGAGAAAAGAGACTTATTATGAACTGTTTCACATGTGGCTTTTGAAACACAATTATATCCGTTGGCCAAGGCAATGTGCCTCCTTGCCAAAACTGCTTTCCATTGATTTTTTTTTTTTTTTGTCTGTGTTTGTGTTTATCTGCGTATATGCTCAGCATATGTATACATGAAACATTTTTTGGGTGCTTTGAGTATGAATTTCATGTCTGACTGTGATCATTTTTCAACTCGGCCAGATCTTAGCCATATCCAAATACTCATTAGATGCTCCCATTAGAGTCGGTGCACTGATGTACAACGCTGTGATAAATAGCCCGAGAGTAAATCACAAAATACACCTCAGGGGTTATCTGAAGAGACCCTTACCCTCTTCAGCCTCTTCTTGTAGCCTGGGCTCCCTCCATGTTAAGCGGCAGTATTCAGCGCAACAAAACACTTGAGCTCTAAAGCTCCTCTACTTGAATTGCACCTGGTGGGTCATTTGTGGACCAGAAGAATACCAGAAATTGGAGGATCGTATTGTTCTGTGTTAGTCTTTGAACCAAAAAAAAGATTGTAAAACAGATTGAAATGCCCAAGCTGTTTTGAAGTGCATCAAATAAACGTGGATCACATTTGCCAAAAAAACTCAGATGACTGAACACACAGATTAGATTTTCCGGTTGTAGTTTTCCAAAGTGGCTCTATTGATCTCCGGCAAGCTGTGGAACAGTGTGAGGTATGATGTGGCTTCGGATGAGAATCTGTGCCTCCCGAGTCGCATGGTGATATTGGACAACCTTTTTCTGATTGGAAGGAAGTTGCCCCAAGTGAATGTCTCGACGAGGGGCAGTCTCGGTCAGAGCGTATGCAAAACAGAGCATGGGGGGTAATAGGATTTATTTTCGGGTACATATTGTAGTTCAGCTTGCACGATCAACAGAAAGCTGTATTTTACTGTTTACTATTTAACTGTTTGACCCTCGCCAACAGAGATTGAAACCATTTGGAAAAACGAAACATTTGATTTGGTTGTTTTTTTGGATTCCCTGAAAGGTCTTTACGGGACAAATAATGGAAATGAGCAACCTGGAACCAACAAAGACCCGTCTGTTATTCGAGAGTTGAAACCCGTTTCACATGTACACAAGCCCGGCTGGTGGGGCCCGTTCCCAGTCTGCAGAGATTTTGTCGTGATCTGCCATATAGCAATGCTGTTAATTTGTAGTGCAAACAAGAGTTCAGAAGAGTATGTAAAGTTAGTAACCCTCTCCCCTGGCTGGCCGCGGCATGTATAATTGATCCTTCTGCTTGTAAAGTTAGTGGAATACACTTTGTTTCTTCCTCACTTACTAAATCAGCACGGCTGATCCTCTAATAATGTCTCCAAAGCCCGATTGCTGTCACAGTGGCTGTTGACAAACCAGACCTTTTCAGAATTGCCTGTGTGGCTTAGCTGCCTCGAGCATGTTATAGATTGAACTTTGTTTGCACTTTGAAACTTCATGATTGATTCTTTTTTTTGTCCCTTTGAATTGTAATGTCAGGCGCGGTGGCACATTGGTCGGCATATCCGCCTCAGCTCCGATTCCAGCGTTCTATCCCTACATGACCGAACCATCCCAGCCTGGCTTCTCTGACCTTCTCTCCAAAACATCTAGCAAGCGCTGTCCCTCTGATGGAGTCATTCTTGATCCTACCCACCCCCGTCATTCCCAAAGAGAACCTCAACATCTTCATCTCTGCAACCTCCAGCTCTGCCTCCAGTCTTTCCATCAATGTCACTGTGTCTGAACCGCACAGCATCGCTGGTCTCACCACTGTCTTGTACATCTTTCTTTTAATTCTGGACAAGAAGCATGATGACTCGTCCCTATCCCATTCCTATCCCCATGTTGCCACAGAGGCACTGCTCAAATCATGAGTGTCTGATATTCACTTTATCTTTTCAAACAAAACTGAGACTAGAGAAGAAAGGGAGCCACATATTAAATGCCCATTAAGGTATTTTAGGGATTGGAGACCAAAGTTAATGTATGTTGGTGAATCCATCTATTCTGTTTTAGTGGTGAATAAGTGAACACCTTGATGCAGAGGCAGGGAGGTTCAGCAAGGTGGGCATGCTTGTGGCTAATCAGCTGCCATCTAAGCCTTAGACAAGTAATGGGAATTAATCAATCATGAATAAATGCCAATCATACATTATATATATATATATATATATATATATATTTGCTGTTATCTGAACTTTTGACCCAAGTTTTTGATGATACATCATCGCACGTTGGACGGTACATTCCAATAATTTCAATGATTCACTGAGGCCTCAAGGTCCATTGCCTTTTTTTCCTGTGACTATTACATTGATGCTAACAAGAATTGTTCAAGGAGGCTCGAGTAGACAAACTAAGTAAAATGGATTTTGTGAATGGAGGGATTGGAACTTTTCCTGCCTCTCTTTCAGACAGTGACCTGTCATGTCTGAAAGTGACTGTCTTAGTAAGTTTGACAAATTTCATGAAATCTTCATCCCATTAGAGTAGATGGGCTACCTATCGCACAAATCAGAATGTTGCCTTGTAAATACTGCATCATCATGGCTAATTGGGCATTTTAGGAGTTTTTTTTTTTTTGGGACTGTCGGAGTGCCGAGTATAGCCAGGCTTTAGCTTAGCCTTTCTTAGATGAGACTGACTTAGTATTTCTAGCAGTGGCTGCACTTGGAGGATGCAGGTATCCGCTGGGTTCTAGACAGAGAGAGGAAGGTGGAGTACATGCTTTGCCACCACAGCGGTTTTGTTTTCTGAAACCTTGGCCATCCTTTGTTCTCCGTCATTCTAATGAATGTTTCCTCCGCTGTGTTTCACAATCCTTATATTTGTCAAAATTTCAGTGCACTTCATTTGCCCCCTCTTTTCATCTCCACCGGCCCCGCCAGCCGCCCCGATGAAAGCGGCATCTGTTATTGACCCGAGACATAGAGGTCCGTGACGTCAAGTGGGCTGACGGTGTGTTTATTTGCTTTCTGTCAGGATTACGAATGCTGAATGAAGGCGTGTGGCGACAGAAAGGCAGGGCCCATGAAGTAATCGTATGAATGGAGACGGAAGCGCACTGCTTCCCTCCCACCCGCACTCTCCATATCCTGACAAAGGAGAACTACTCACTGGGTCAAACAGTGCCCGGCATTGGTGGGCATAACTCCTCCTGCACTCCCTCCATTCCTCGCAGTATTTCTTCCCGTACTTTTACTCCGTCGCTGTCTTTTCTCGGATAGACCCGGTGTCCGAAGCGGGATTGCATAAGACCCTGTTTCTCCTCCTGGCAAGCGAGGGAGTTTAATTGAAAATCACAACCGGAATGAAAACTCCCCTTCGTTTTCATGCCCCTGTTCTGTGAAAGCATTGAAATGCGCCGAGGAAAGAAGACAACATGTACAGGGGAGTCAGTAGGAAAAAAAAAAAAAAAATAGGTCATGTTCTTAAAAGGAGAGGGGCAGCCCGACGTTCCGCCTGTCACTACACCACATATAATGATCCAGGATTATTTTCTTAGTCGAGTCGAGCAAACGATGTGCAACATAATTATCTGCCCAGAGACAGATCTGTCCAGACACAGAGGAAGACAGTTTCTACAATAAATGCAATGAAACCGTTGGTCTCTTGTGAATAAAAGATAGACACAGAAACATCATTTCGCAATATTTCTCGAAACCTCCCCACATGTAGGGAGATAATTGAGTTCATCGGGACTTTTATCAAGGCTCGGTGACACATGTAAATCTGTCGTTTAATGCCATCGCATGTTTTTTCATTCACATCACAAAACCTAACTGCGGTGACCCTCAACTCCTGTCACTAGGTTGTATTTGATATAAATTTAGCGTGTAGCTGCACAGGTGTGAAATGAGGTCATACAAGGTCATTCAAAGATTCCCGCACAAAACACTTGTTTCTCCCTCCTTTGTTTTCTTTGAGACGATCACCCTGTTTTTCTCCAACGACAGTCGCTCTTTTCGGTAAACTCTCCCGCCCCGCTGTCCTTGTACCTCTGTCGGCAAACATCTGCTGTTTACTAATGGGATTGTCTGTCCACTGACAGAAGCGAGACTGAGTCGGTTGATGCTTATCTGCGTTTTCAATACAGGTCAGTATTGCTAAAACTGCAGATGTAATAAATCCGGCGCATTTACCCAGGAGAGCTGAGTGGGTCTAAAAAGACAAGTGCGCGCCGCTGGCCTCACTGCAGACCTTTCAATCTAAAAATTGACACTATGCAAACACACGGCCCTTTCGGCTGATAATTTATTCAGCAGAAATGAAGGCCTTGCAACGTTAAGAGCAGAGAGTCCTATTAATTGCGTTTGATCACTGGTTGATGCATAATTGAAATCACTTAAGTGTGCTAAGGCGGGCCCAGGAAAATGATGAATCGGATAGATAGGCTTACGAGGGAAAATGCAAATGTGTTGCTGAAATATAGGCAGTGCACGAGTACAATTGCAGTGCATTAGAATGCGACACAAAGAGGCTTTTGTTACTTATTCAAGAAAAAGATAGGAAATAAAAGTTACTTAGGTAGGCTTCCCCATGAGAGAGTGTGACACTTAGACTCTCAAATAGAGAAATTAGTCAGAGGTCAGGGTCATTCTGGGATTTACCTCACTGAAGAACTGTAACCGAAGGTTCTTTTTATTTTGAGTAATCCATTACTCGGTGTGATATGACAGACATAGGGGATAGGCGTCAGCATTTCCAAATTTATAAGATTACGTCCCGAGAAAGGTCTGCAAATTCATGTTCATGTTCCCGAGACGTTTCCATCTGCGAAGCAAGAGTTGACAAAAAGGTTGATATCCATTTTTTTTTCACATTTTTCCCAAAACATGAACAACAATGATCAAAAAAAGTTGATTCCTGTCGCTCCACTTCAAAGTCTTCAACATATCTAGTCATCTGAGACTGGACTACAAACCAGGCTGTTCATATAAAAACTCCATCAGAGAGATTGGACTGGACAGTTGAGTTGCTGAAGTCACAAAAATGATCATAAATTCATTTTTGTATCAATTAAAAAGTAAAAATTTCTGCTTTTCTCCATCGCAAAGGTTTTTAAGAATTTTAATAGGAAATAGTATCAAAGAATCCCTTACGAGGACAATGAGCAGTGACAAATTTTATTGACAAAATCCCTGTGATAATTTTCACATACTTTACCAACTAATGACCTTTAAACAAGGATCAGCAGGACAGGAAATATTTCTGTTATGCTGCTTTTTTGTCTTTTCTTTCTGAATATGCGTGCGTACCTCTCGGCTGACACTTCTGCCTTCCATTCCTGACCTGACCTCACATTCCAAAATTTGAAAGAAGCGATTGTACCCATTGTTGGGAAGCGGTCTGTTGAATCCTCAGCTTTAAAATATATGTTTGCTCCGGTGCTCCGGTGGGAATCGCTCAGTCATCTTAATAAGGAAAAGCACTCGGAATGTTCTAGACGAAGCCCGGCTGTATGTCTGGGTGTTCCCGGTTTACATGCAGCGTAATTCATCGACTCTACGTCACTTACATAATTCGATGGAAACAAGAATTATCAGAATTATCCAGAACCTCATTAAAGTATTACACCGTAATCTTGTCGATTTTCTCATTTTTCTGCTTATCATAGACTGACATATAGTGATTTCGGGACAAGGAAGTCAATGCAGCACTGTAAGGAGTACTTTCCAAGAGCGGCATCAGTTAGTGCCGTCACAGGAGGTGCAAAGGAAGTGACTGGAGGTGAGCTGTGTTTTGGCAGCAAGCTGAGTTTAACATTGCTAATGCTAAAAACATCTACACGAGAACGAAGAATGTAATCTCTGAGTTCGGGGTGAACAAAAGCCGCCCGGGATCCCGTTGAGGATTAACGCCGTGTGAATGAATAACGAAACAATGAATGGAGAAGGTGCAATCAAGGTTTCTGACTTCATTGAGAGAAAAAAAAAAGGTGTCACATTGTAGACTCTCAAGTGCCGCCGCCAAATTAATCTGTATGTGTCTCCCGTGGAAATGCAGAAATAACAGTGCGTCCCCTCTTAACAAGGTAGTTTCATGCTTTGGGGAACAAGGAAACGTGTCGTGCCATTCTATCTTGCAGAGTTTGACAGTACTAATTCCGATTTGCTGAAGTACTGGTAAACTAAACAAACAGACTGCGGTATCAGTTCTGCTCCTGTGGGTATTATGATAAGGAAACAGCCCTGAAGTCATGTCAGGTCAATAACAGCCTACGGACTACACTGACTCACTCACTTGTTTACTTCAGTTTAACTTGCTTGAACTGACTGCTTGGCTGTTAAGTACACAACTTTCCTATTTACAAAACTGCTCTATTTAAGTGGTTTCTCGTACAACGTGCACCCTGAAAGGTGATCATTGGGATGCAGTCTGTTGCCTGATACGATCACGATTGCCGGCATGATGTGTATCGTTCACACAACCAACTTTCTCCAGAGACAATCTTTTTTGCCGGTTACAGATACAGAAAACAGGAAAAAAGATGCATCCGTGGCGTTTCATAGGAACATTTGGTCGATTGATATTCCAGCCGACTGACGTGATGACAATGGCAAAAGTCCAGGAGACGAATCCAGTTAGAAGTGTCCAAAAACACTTTGTTACATTCAGATATCTGGAGATTTCAGTCATTCTCCGGTGGTTCGTATGAATTCATGTGGGAAGTGTCACATGGATCTCACCAGAGGTGTTGAGAAAACTTGCATCAGGAGTTTGAGGTTTTGATGGTTTTTGACGCAGGCTGTTGATCTGTAAAATGGATCTGCAATGTTTTCTCCGTACCAGGATCCATTTATCTGTCCTCGCCTAAGTGAGTCCTGCTGAAAGACCCAACGTCTGGAAGCTTATGAGAAGTTCTCCTCTGGAGGCGGGGGAGAGCCTCAATGTGCTGGGCGATATATCACGGGGACGTTTCTTATGATTTCACACGTGCAAACTTGTTGGTTGCACTTTTCTCGCATAACTTTGTGCCTGAATTCATCTGAACATTCATTGTGAAAACACTCATCTGGTCTTCCAACTCCAACATACCACATTACCTGGTGGATTTGCTCAAATTTCTCATACTCATCATCATACCTTCAGTGTGCATGTAAAAACTGCTTTTATCAAGGGTATAAAATGGGAGCTTAATAGCAACTTTTCAAAGCTAGCAGGAGCTGCCATATTCCGGTCAAAGCTGAAAAAGAAATGAAAGTCCGACGCCTTTCGACAGGCTTTGCCAACTGTTAGGACAGTTTTATGAAGTTTGATACTGGTATAATGTTTGAAGCTGGACTTGGCGCGGTCTAGTTCTGTTGGGCTTGCAGTGTCAGGGAAAGGTTTCAGAAAGTTAGCTGTCGAGGAAGAACAAAAAAACAAGCATGTCCTTTGGAGTGGGCTTTTTTTTTTTTTTTTGTCTGATCTAGCGAAGCTTTAGGTTTAAAGTAGTGTGAACGTGAACACCTGATCTGAAGAGATAAGCCAAATCTGATGCACTCAAATTACCCGCACTCACCATTTGAGAGCATTTGAGTGTGTTTCAATACAATTCAATACATATAACTACATTTCATGTCACAAGGAAGTCCCTATGTCTCCTTGTGACATGCTTGAAACATCCTAGGTGCACCCAGGCAGACTAGAAGCTGACCCTCCTATAGTGCAGTAGTTATGCAGCTCGAGGTTTAGCGGCTTTTCAAACCTACAAGCTCATTGCAGGAACACGGCATCCTGTTGCTGCCATCCACCCACCCTTCAATGAACAGACACTGCCTCCGCCTCCATTGTTCACTGTCGGTACATTATATACAGTATCACAATATAACCCGGCAGCCTATGTGTCGCTGTTTTATCACCCACTCAGTAAAAATGTACTCTATTCAATATGTCTCGATTTTCAGCCGCGCAAAGACACTTCAGCCCACCGGTGTCATGGATAGCCTCACATTTAACAAATGGAATATGCCGAAATGAAATTGTCCTGCTCTCTTGAACTTGAATTTTATGCGTAATATCACGATTGCATGTGACATCCATTGGAATTACAAAGAATTCGGGAAATTAACATCATCTGAGTGAGAGCAGCTGTAAAAGAGACACAGAAAGTTTTGTTTCAATGAGCTTTATTTAAGCATCAGGGAATTGTTCCTACCTGAGCAGAGTGTGGTATCAAGCAATACCATTTGTTTATTTTCATTCGAGAGGCTTCTCAATTCGAATGACAACCGTAAAGTCACAACTGTGAGTGGACAGTGTTGTATTTCCCCAGGATTCCTTTTCCCTTACCCGTTCTTCTCCTCCAAATAATTGAGATGAGGAAGTGCTCGTCAGAGTTACTCTCATGTCAAGGCACATGAAATTAAACATTCAGTTGATGTGAAATCTCATTAGGCATACAATCCCCTTTTCGGCCCATCTGGGCTGTATTTTGTCTCCTTCAGAAGCTCGGTAATGAATATATATATATATATATATATATATATATATATATATAGGACAGCCAGCTCCATGACTTTCAGCTTATTTGCCTCATTTAGAAGCAACACACCATACTTTAGCTAACTGTCATGATTGTATCATAGCAAAAAGGGTGACAACATAACCGAGACCAGCTGCCTAAGTCCATTACTGCAATCAACAACAGTGTTGGAGATGTGCAAGGGACACCCCACCCACCCACGACACACACACGTACACGATTGTTCTTATGGAAGAATTGGCTTGGCGTTTCAATGAATTCCAATTTTGATTGAAGGAGAAAAATCAGCTCGTTACTTCATCAATGTCAGGAGACGAGTAATTAGGACATGTCTGTCGAAAATGACGCCGGCATGAAAATGAGCTGATCCAGACCGAAGCGTTAGCGGAAGTAGCAATTTATTTGATGGGGATGTATTTGTCTTTAGTGTGTTGCCATCTGCGGAGCATAACTCGCGAATGAAAATTAGCTGATTAGTCTTTGTTACACGGGTAATGGATGGTGATTAGAGAGACCACCTTTAAGCACAGATTTGACCCTGCAGGCATGGGCTTGACAGCTGAACTAACACATTTATATTTATATTTCTAAAGGGGCTAAGTCCATTTTGTTCAGATGTAAATGGCTGGATTTTTCTCTCAGCTTTGGGCTGCAACTTTCAATTACTTTCAATATGTGATGAATATTTTCTGCGTGGCTAGTCTATTCAAGGTCCGACACGAATGTGTAAAATAACATCCTTATCCAACCCCCAAAATATTCGATTTGCTGCTGCAGAAGGGTACGATACCAGAAATGTTCACGTCTCATAGTTGATACTTTCCTTTCAAAGTAGACAAAGGAAATGACAAATTAATTATCGTGTTTGCACGTGGTTGATTTTTACTTTCCATTTCTTGAATCTTACACACAGACAGGACACTTAAATTCTTAATGTCTTTGTATTTCCCTGCGGTGTCTTTGAAATTCTTGAAATAGTCACTCTTGAAATCCCCATTTTATTCCGTCAGATTAAGCGTTTTTCTTTGGGTGATCTATGAGCGTGATCGCAATGGATTTAGCCACGTTTACAGATGGATTAGAAGTAATTCTCACTAGCTCTCACTCTCTCACAGTATGCTGTTTAATCCATTTCTCCTGGCTGTCTGTATAACACGGCCACGTTGTCCCTGGTCGGCAGAGGTGATTTATTTATTTATTTAGGTTTTGCTTTGCTTTTTTTTCAGGCACATTGTGATCTTCATTTTATTGGAAATTCAATGGTAATTACAGGAAAAGTCTTTCAATTTAATTCTTAATTTAATAGTAATATTTTTTTAACCACGATAATTATTGGCGCGTTTTGTACCTGAATTTATTGTTGACTTTTAGATAATCTCTTGTTTGTGTTGATGGCGACTATTATAATTATAATAATAATAATAATTATTATTATTATTATTGTTATTATTACTGTTATTATTATTATTATTATTATTAGTAGTAGTAGTAGTAGTAATAATAATAATTATTATAATAATGATAGTACTGGTAGTGTTTTATTTTAATTAATTTGTAAATTTTCTAGTAAATGATCAGAACCAGTTATCTATGGATGTAGATGGTAAAATTATTTATTGCATTTGGGATTTAAAAATAGCTCTGAATAAAACATAATTGGACAATATTCACTAACATGATTTTGGCCAGCGCCTCTTTCCAAATCAAATGTAAAGAATCAGCGAAGGCTCAGCTGAATTATATCACTGTCAACATCTCCGACACTCTCCTGCTGTGCATAAGTTCCCTTTGTAGACTTTTCGAGGTTGCAGTTGACAGTTGTTTCTCTCAGATAGAAGTCATTTCTGTCTTCCTGCCAGCCACCCAGAAGTCTGTCTTGCTGAAGCACTTCCACAGATGGCTCAAAGAAGCACTCTCTCTTGTTGTTCCTGTTTATTCAGCACTGCTCATCCCCGTAATGAAATGGCTTCATTACAGCAATTTGCACTCATTCAGCATTCTGGCAGAGTGCGCAGACGTTGAAGTTGCACCGGTAAGTGTTCGGGAAATAAACTAGCCCGTGTCTTCTTCAAAACCCCCAAAAAAAAAACAACAACCCCCCCCCCCCTTAAAAGTTGTTTTGACGACACAGAAACCTGCATAATAATAACTGTCAAATTAAATATCAAAATGCAAATTACCCAGCCTGCCCTGCATGATACGATTATCAAAAATGCTGAATGTACAAATACAGGTTTTGGTATTGAATGAAGGTAATGGAAGGCGGATGCTGTAATAGCTACTGGAAAAATAGGTGCTGATCATCATCACCCTGGTATATGTTTTATTTATTGAATTAGTTTTTATTATTTCTTAAAGTCAGACCAAGCCGGTTTCGAAGAATCACCACAGCTGCAGTTTGTTGGCTACACCGCCACATGGCGAGAATTTTTCACATAAACACATTGAGCAGACCTCACCTCAAACCCACCCGGTCCTGTTGTCCCGTGTCTAAGCGTGCCAAAATAGCTCCATAGCATAAGGTGGCAGAATTCTCTGCTAGTAATCATATCCCGTCTGCTGTCATGTTGCTCATGCTGTTTTGTTTTTTTTTTCTCTATTTTTCTAATGATACAGCTGCTTTATGCACAGAATGTCTGGCAGTAAGTTTTACATAATTGAACAAGAGGACGAGACAAATGTTTGGCGCCGTTCTCTGCTCTGTCCTGTCGCATTTACCGAAACAGACAAGACAATCAGATTGTTTTGTTTTGTTTTTCTCGAAGATGACCTTTGTGTCTGCTACAAGATGATTAATTGCTGGGAAAAGCTGCCAAACATGACTAACATGGAGCAAACAGCAAGGAAAAGACCCAGTGCTAGCCAACGCATCGTCTCCCCCCTAGCCTTTCACCTTACGACCCTGTCCTGGTGTAATGACATGACTTTGAAAAAAAAATATATATATCCAAAATAGCACACAAATGCTACCCATACATTTAAAGACTTTGCCGTTACCGTTCATCCATGCGACACAGAAATGCCGTCTCTGGTGCCGAGTCGGTGGTTGTTTGTCTTCCAGGTTTCTGTTTCCGTTTTTGTTGGAGCTCATGTATTTGTTGTTGATTTTGTTACGTCGGCGTAAAGACTTAGGATAACATCAAACACGCCAAGACGATGAACGAGATGATGGGAGCGCGACGCGACTCCAGTAAGACACCAGTAAGACTTTCAGTTTTAAGCCTGCGACCGTGAAAATCGTCGATTGTAATCATCCCAGGATAAGATTTAGATAACCACTTCCCAAGTATTTCGCCAGTATTTTTGCTCAGCCTGGTCTGGGACAGCGACCAATTAAATGTAACAGGAATGGTTGTGTTCCTTCTCCTGTGCAGTGGCCCTCAAGCAAAACGTAGAGCCCCAGTTCCTCCTGATGGTCAGACAGTCTTTTGCGGGGCCTAATGGCCTCCGTGAATTCGGTCTCTCATATATGTATGATCTGAGGGCGCGGTTTCCTAAAAATTCCCCCTCCGTGGAGGTTATTTTGTCTCTTTCGGTTGGTTGACTTATTTGACTGTTTGGGAGGATTATGTGTGAAGGAAGAGGTGGATTGTTTGTTTTTTTTCCTCGAAACATTTAATACCGCTGTGGCAATATACATCGATGGGATCAAGAGGAAACATTTTTGGTGTTTTTGCTGGAGGGTCCTTACCCTGCTCTTCTGTAAATCACATCAGTAGATTGTTTGGGAATTTAGGATGACTCTCAGACACTCAATACAGTTTAAATGTCTTATTATAACTGGTACAAAAGCTGACATTAAAATAGCAAACAAACAGCGACATTATAACTGATGCAGAATTCCATAACAAACGTGTCAAATCTCTCTTTATTTTTCTAATATTTGCTCCCAAGGATATCATGCATATAAGAAATATGGACAGTACAAGTTTGAGAAAGTGAAGTGTCCCAAAAAAATAAATAAAAATAAATAAAAATAAATAAAAATAAATAAATATATATATATATATATATATATATTTATTTATTTATTTTAATTTTTTTTGTGTGTGTGCCTATGTGTATGTGTGTGTGTATGTATGTATGTATCATCAAGGGTATGTAGTGAAGTGGCCCCCCCCAAAAAAATACATATATATATATATATATATATATATACAGTATATATATGTATATATATATATATATATATATACAGTATATATATGTGTATATATATATATATATATATATATACAGTATATATATGTGTGTGTATGTATGTATATCTATGTATGTATATGTGTGTGTGTGTGTGTGTGTGTGTGTGTGTGTGTGTATATATATATGTATATATATGTATATATGTCAGCACATTCTTTCGATGCCAGTTCATAGCTGAGGGCGTTTAGAAGCTAGAAACAGAGAATTATTGGGCTGAATGATCTTCCACATGGCCTCAGTCACCCCAGTGACTGGTCACTGGACAGTGACTCAGTGCTTCTTCCTATTAAAGTGTTGTTTTTGGTTGCCATCTCTGTTCCATGACATGGTATTGTCGAACCGAATGAAGAGGAGGAAGGCTGAGGTGCATTCTTAGGTATTCAGCAATGTGAGTCATTCTCTGAATTTGCGCCATTCCTTCCTCTCAAGTCATCCGTTCATTTTTCTCAGCTGTTTTGATATTCAGTGACTGAGCGGGGAAAGGGAAAACACCGGCTCATTTACTGGTGATGTACATTTTGCTTTCTATAAGGTTTTCTAAGCTGCTCAGTATAGATGGAGGACCACAGCCTCAGGAAAACCCCTCAAAGAAGTAATACCACACATAACCACAAGTACAATAAGGCGATTTGCATATATGTTTTTATTACTTTTCTTTGACAGTTTTTGTTTGACATATCTTGTCTTGTTTATGGCCTGATTTGGATTCATCCTGAATTGAAAGTAAATTTCCTTTTATCTTTTATCCTCGGTAATCTTAGAGCCCGGTTGAATAACAGATAAATGTACGAATAAAAGAACACACAAATAACCCTCACACATGTGTCTCTGTTTTCCGTCCTTGTAATCAGCCAGGAAATTGAAAGAAACAATTCTTGACAGAATGGCTGACCTGTCTGAGATGGGTTTTCCATGACATTTGAGTATCTCCTGCCATTCTCCTACGCCTTTGTCGCTTCTGCAAATATCATCCCTGTTGCACTCGTGTGGATAGTGCACGCTTGATTTACAAGCCGCGTCTGAATCTATTTAATTTGAGCATCTTCAATCCCTCACTGGAAAAGGAACGCCGACATCAGACGATCAGTGCGGCCTCTGATCCGAGCGACACAGTGAGGAGACAGTCTGTCAATTAATTGTCAACATTTGGGGAAACGGGTGGGTAAAGCGATAGAATCTGCAATTTTTTTTTTGAGGAAGATGAGATGAAAGGAGGAGGCAGCTGCGACACATCGCCCAGCTGATCAACGTTTCTATTTAGCATTTTCAGCCCGGAAAATGAGGAATTTAACAAAATGCCACCGCCATGTGAATAGGATGCTGCTGCTGCTGCTGCTGCTGCTGCTGCTGCTGCTGCTGCTGCTGCTGCTGCTGCTGCTGCTGCTGCTGTGGAAGATCCAATGTCGTGTCAATGTCATCTCAAAATTGCATGTTTTCTAGAAAGGTGACAGGTCAGCAGGAGAGATTACCCAGGTCCTGTAACGTGAGTCTGAAATTGATGAATGTGTTGATAAGAATAAGGGGGGGTGGGGGGGTGGCTGGGGTAGTATGTCGGTATCGAATATCATGGAACTGATGTTGGTTTTCTTTTTGTTTTTTCAAGGATCTATCCCCATAAGTCTCCTAACACTGCTTAATATTTTGGATTAACCCCTTCCTCTGCCGCTTTCTGTGTTTTCCAGGGCTTGTTTTTTTTTCCAAATTATTAATTTACTTGGTAACATGAGTACCGGTCAATCATCAAATCTGCTCGATGGCGTTAAAGGTCATTGTAAATATGTATTAGATTGAAATGAAATTCCATTCTGAATAAGTTATTTTATATAATAATATAAAATTAGATTTTACAAATATGATACATTTCATGTATTACCAGGAATTGGTCACCTGTAAAAAAGAAAATGGTAAAATAATTTCAGAAAACATGACCTAAAATCATCAACAATCAACTTAAATGAGATGTAAACGTCAGCTGGAAATGTGCCTGGCTTTCCTTGAACCCCCCTCAACATTTGCCTCGAGATGAGCTCGACGTTCCCTTTGATTGGATGAACTTTATTTAAAATCAATGAGAAATTACCTGGGAAATCAAAGAACGTTGTATGAAGAAGAATAAGGAATCAGCGAGACAGGAAAAGCAAATTCACATGATGTAATCCAAACAATTATTTTACAATTAGTATTCTATTCAAAAACCAAGAAAAATTACTGGGAAAATACCAGAGATTATTGTGAGGTGCGATTTTTATAATATGTATTGTTTGTTCTCTGTAATGTTTGTCTTTGTTAGGCGGAGAAATGGCCCACATATTCTAGCCTCCAAAATTAAAATACGTTAACGCTTGTCCTGATCTAAACGGCCGAGATAAAACAGAGGGGTCCTTGTGAAGACGGGATTTATAGTTGGGCTATCGCATTGTTCAGCTTTACTTTTATCAGCTGGAACTGGTAAAATGGTAACGGTGATTTGCTGTATTGATTTTTCAGCAGACAGCCGGAGTATTCACTTTTTTAAAGTGTTTTCCCCCCGGTGGACACAACCTGTCACACAGTGATGCCGCATTTAAAGGCATCTAATCAAAACCGCTAAGCGTTTGGGTTCCTGCACTTAAGTGCTTGGCAACTTTATTACTCTAAAATAAATGCAGGGATCCATTTATCCCGGGATGAAATATCTCAAGCCACCACGTTCGCGCAGCAGCGTTTAAAATGCTTACGTGGGAAAACACGTCCAGAAACCAGTAGCGTTTCTAAAAAAAGATACTAATGCGGAAAAACTGACCGGCCCTTTACCCTAATCCTAATCTCAGTATGAGTCAGTCTGGCCCAGTGACAGGCTGTCATTAAAATACATCCTGAGTCATCACAGAACATTTGGAAAACCCTCAGCTAAGGTCTGAATGCTCTCTAGATAATGGACTGATCACTCGATAAAACTGAGTGATGTTCTTCCACAAGTATGAACAAACATGTTGCTTGGCCTGCTTCCACTGAAGGGTCTAAAGAGCTGATTACCCTTCTGCTATTTGGTTTAAGGCCATCGATGTATCGATCATCCGTCAATCAAGTAATCAAGTGTCTGTCTTGCGGTTTTCCTCTTATTAGAGTTTTATGGATTGCCGCTAGTCCTTTTCTCTCGCCATAGCCGCCATCACAGCATTCATTTTTCTGTGCATGCAGCTCGGATTTGGATATATATTAAGTACATATGAGCAGAGAGGAAAAAAAAAAAAAAGAATAGATAGATGAATGAAAAGCACAGAATAATAAAAAAAAAAGGGATATGTTTTAAGGGTATCATTTGTATCTGGAAATGAATCCCGCCTGAATCCAGTATCCCCGTTCGTCTCATATTGTGTGTTGGGTAGACGGATGTGAGCGCGTACGAAAAAAAAAACAGCATTCTGATGATGAAGCATTCAATGAACCCTCTCTGTGAAGAAAACAGTTACATATGTAGAGGAGGACAAAGAGGCACGGAAGGTATTCTTTTAATTTAATCTGAATCCAGTTAACTGCCGTCTTGTTTACTTCAGTTTTGGCGTCGACTTTGTTTCTGAACTTCAGACACACAGATATCTGACAAAGGCGTCTTCAGATGCGTCTTAAATTAAACGTAAACAGGTGCTCAAACAAGATCTCATACAGGCCAGACAGAAGATGGTTATTTAAATGGACCGAATGGATACCTATGTTTTGAATGAACGCGATGCGGAATCCGAGTTGCGCAGTTGCACCGTCCGAACAGCATGTGCTTTACGTCTCCTGCAATGAATGCAAACTGTGTGGGCACATACATGCCTGAAGGACAACCACATGTTTGTCTTTACAAACAGAAATGCTGCGTTGTTAATTTGCATGTAGAGAAGAGAGGTGAGATTCAGCCGCTTGTGGCGACTGCGACGTATTTCAACACTGGGTGTAATCGGCCCGTTCTTCACTTGTTTGTCCGGTTTCAGGACTCATCCGAAGGTCTGCAGTTTTTGATTCACAGCCAGCTCTTATATCTCAAATGTTTCATGAATAACCTAATGGCACACGCCTATAAACATCCTCCTTTTGTGTGATAAGAGCATTTTTGGATATGGATATCACCTAAATAAAGCTCCCCCCTTGCCTTGTTTTGCAGTTTTTGTTTCCTCGTGGGAAGTCGGGCTTCATTTTTGCCTCCCCCATGTGTTTAGTATCCATGTCCAGCGTGAATGCCGCGGCTGAGACGTTGGCCTTTCGCAACGTGGCAGATGGTGGATTATCCAAACAAGCGAGTACATTACCTTAGATTCCCTCCTGTGCCTGGACGCCGTTGAGAGTCGTGGGGCCCAGCGGCCAGGCCTGCCAACGCACGGTCAACTGCTGCGAGCGCGCCGCCCTGTGACACCTCCAGCATCATCATTTCCTTACTTTCCCCACTTTCCACCGGTGACCTTTATCCGTTCCCCCTCGACTTGGCAAGCTGTCATGGGGAGCACTCTGTAGATGGGTCCATTCTGATTGATTTCATCTTCTTTTGCTTCCCTACAGGAAGTGTGACAATAATGATGAGTTGGGCGATAAATGGCTTGCGTTCAATCAGAGTCTTTCGTAGGAAAAACAATAATAAAACAAAGTACCCCGTGCCATTAGTTCTGCCGGGCTCCGGCTATACATGGCTAATCTTGTTAAGCCGTAACAGATTTAGTAATCCATGAGTCACCTTTCCAGAAAATGACCAGGACACCTAATCTTCCAGTGTCATACACTAGACCTTGATAGTGATAAATTATGCTCTTAGTATGCGGGTCTTAATAGTGATCAAATGCTTTTTCTTAATTGAATTGTCCTGCAGGCATTACACGGTCCATGTAAGTATGTCAGGACTGGAGCCGAGAGAGTCTGAAGATTCTCTGCGCTCTGTTCAAATAGGCCCTGGATGGCTAATGAATGTTATTAATGATGCTCGGCAATTCATGCAGACAGCTATTCAAATATGGTCATTCGCGGGCGCGAAGCTGTTATGGTGGACAAGAACCCCCCGCCCCCTGTCCACGAATGCATCGTCCATCCTGTCAGCTCATGTTTTTATTCATCGATTCCGGGATTCGGCGGTATTTTTTCGGCTCCATCTGCCACTCCGGTCCCGCGTCCCGTCAAGGCTCCCCAGCTCGTGGACTGCCAGGAGAAAGGTCAGTCATCAGTTAGCCAGCAGAGAATGTGTTTGCTGGTGCCACATCTTCCTCCGTGCGTCCACAAGAATTCACACAACACCAGCGGAAAATGTCAGCGCATCGACGGCATGGCGATAAGACACACGTCGCCTCGCTGTTATTAGGAGGAATTGCTCGACACCAGGCTCTCAGAAAAACAAGTGATGAATCACGCCGCTGCCTTTTTGGAAGGATCCTATTGTGCGCAGACTATCCAAGTGTGAAGGAAAGACTTACAAGTTCTGGAGAGTCTGAGCCAGAAGAAAATTGCCCCTCCTCTTCCTGACAGGATCCTGGTCGCTTCCTATGTCTAAGCAGGAAGTGTAAGAAGTCAGACTTTTCATTCCGCCGTTTCCACGCCCACAAGAATTGCCGCTGTCTCTGCCGTGTGTTTATTCGTCTCAGTCCTGCAACATTCTGCCTTCAGGTCTGTCAGTTTATCGCTGCTTATATGTGTCTCACGTTTCCTCCACGGACGTATATATATATATATATATATATATAAATCCTCTATAGACTTCAACCTCCCACTCAGCCCGACATCAAACATCTCTTCATATCAGAGATGACAGTGACGCCGCTGCTCGCTGCCCCACCCTCCCCCGCTCACACTTCTTCATCTACCTAATTTCCTGTCAGTTCCTTGGAGACCTTTTGGCAGAAATATGTTTTTTTTTTACCTCTTTTTTTTCCCCTTTATTAAAGAAAACCCAAGAACCTGAGTTAGAATTACACTTGGCAAAGGTTAAGAGCGCAACTGCGCATAGCACAGAGATTAAGACTGTTCAACATTCAACCACCTCACCCGTGTGGAATCCGGTGTGTGTGTGTGTGTGTGTGTGTGTGTGTGTGTGTGTGTGTGTGTGTGTGTGTGTGTGTGTGTGTGGGGGGGGTCCAGGGGGGGG
>CAAKHD010026902.1:149985-161788 GCA_901007705.1 Fistularia tabacaria
ATGGAAAAAACTCTGTTACCACCGTTTATACCATAGAAAGTGTGTGTGTGTGTGTGTGTGTGTGTGTGTGTGTGTGTGTGTGTGTGTGTGTGTGTGTGTGTGTGTGAGCGTGTGTGTGTGTGTGCGGGGGATTAACGTACATCCACGGATGTGGGTGTCATGTTAAGCGCCTTCTGAATGCAAGTGTGCCAGTTGTTTGCGCGCTAAAGTATGTTAATGTAGTACATAGCCTCATATTTGTGCCTTTCTGAGCTGACCTTTCTTTAACATGGACTTGTATTTTTGTAGTTGCCCACATAGCTGGAGGAGGAGAGGAATCCGGAGTCCTTCCTTTCCGCCGGTTGTCTCACAGGCTAAATACCAGGCTACAAGCTGATACGCAGCCTCGTGAGGCCATGACGTGGTATTTTAGACCTCGGTAATGGATGGTTTTGCTGTACACGGTGGAGTTTTTAGCCTACATGTCCCCTTTGTATGTGCGGAGACTGTCCATTTGAGTGTTTGAGTAATTATAGTAGCAAATGGGTGGTGTGGTATTCCAGCGTGACGTATTGTGGGAGATGGCTTAAATCAACACCGGCATTCTTTTATGAAACAAGCTCAGCAGCTGCTCTTAACCCCGCGATAACACACTTTCTTGCGTAGTGACAGGATGGGGTGCGTTCTGCTCACCGACGGTTTGTGTGAGGGATTTGGTCCGTGAAATAGTCCCTCTGGTTGAGGTTTGAGGAGACACCCACAGAGGATGATTTGACCGAAGTAAACAGCAATGGGAGTTGGTGGAAGAAAATCCACTAAGGCAAATCAGCACTGCGTGTTCTCAGGCTGCCCCAAGTTTCCCCTCTGCAAGATGTCAATGCTTATTCCGAGTAGCATTCCTTTTTTTTTTTCTTCCGCATGTCAAAATAATGGTCGTTGTGATCTGGCTGTATATTCTCCTGTCTTTGCACCCGCAGGGTCTGAGTGGAGAGCACAGTTCATAAGGCTGCCCTAAATTCCTAAATTTTACAAATATTATACATTTCATGTATGACCAGGAATCGGTCACCTGTAAAAGAAAATAGTAAAATCATTTCAGAAAACATTACCTAAAACCAGTCGTGTGATCCTATCAGCCTCGTGTTTTTTTTTGTTTTTTTTCCACAGAGGACACGGGATTGGGATGAGCCAAAGATTACTCACTTATGCTCATCCATTTTTATCAGCGTGAGTATATTTCCTGGACTGACTTTTAAGTGCGTTGGCACATGCGTGACTTCTGAAACCCCCCCGAGCCAGATTCCAATCTGGTTAAAAAGTAAAAAAAAAAAAAAAAATTCTGCAACAGCAGTGACACAGCTTTTCCTGAAAATCTGCGCCGGCAGTGGTCCCTCCCACGGCTGAGGTGTTATTAGGGCCGTTTTTCGGAGCTGTAAAAGTTATTTTGTGCTGACCGATGATTGGCGGGGGCTTCTGAAGTGTCTACTGGGGCTGCTGTTCCCGCTAGCCGGGTTGGTGGGGGAGCCCACGGGGTACACTGAGGCCACATGTCTGGGGGCCGGCCAGCAGAGCGGCGTCATAAAACTCAGCCTGAGAGTCTGACACAGCAGTCTCTGTGATATTATCGCAGTCTAATCCTTGCTCAGCTACAAACACTGATGGAAGCAGCTGTGTTTGGATTTTCATAATTATTATCATAATTGTGTTTTCCAGTTCTGTTTCACATGGAAATGGACTGTTTCCACCATGCACATTTTGCTCAGCGACACACTACCTTTCATTTTGATTACGATTCTGATGTTCTATTAGTTTTAAGCTTAATTTAAGCCTTTTTTTTTTTTAACAAGAAGGGAAAAAAGTCCAATTGAAATCTTTGTTTTGCTAAAAGTGCAGTCAAGTTTCCAAAGCCCACTCATACACATTTAGCCTTCAGAATTAAATGCCAATTACTTCACTCTTGTGAGCCTATATTGACTTTAATCCAAAGTCATAGGTAAATTTCCCAACTACTTTTAATAATCCAACATTAAACCAGCACTACTCGTGTCTTGGTAAACTACAGGTTGCCAACTCTTTATGTAGCTACATTCATTAACTCCACTTTTTTTTTTGTTTTTCGTTTTTTGTTTTTTTTTGGAGTGTATAAGATAATTTCTTTTTCAGAGCTTATTTTGTGCATTGCCTCCTGAGGTTATGTTCACCGCTCGTTGCTCTGCAGTTTGGGACACTCGTATACTGTGGAATAAGAAAAAGGAGGGTTGAAACTGAACGTTCATTGAAAGTTCATTTTGTGACATGCTGTTTCATGCCGCCGTGATGCAAGCACATTACTGGTGTAGCTCGTCCCTGCTTTATCATGTTGTTTTTCATAGTCATTCCCTTGTGACTGAAATAATTTCACAAGTGTTGAAACCCTGTCTCATCTTTCATGTTGAAATAACATCCTCCTGTTTTTTACCCCTCCTGTTATTGTGTCTCATTTACCGTTCAACAGCAGGGGATCTGCAATGTTAAGCCCTTAAAGCCCTTTCATTAGCACCGCGATGTGTAAAAAAGGTTTCTTATGATATCTTGCGAGAGTCATAAATGTCATGGATAACACACTTTAATAAAAGAGGACGGACAACGGAGAGGCTTTTAATAAAAAAGGTTGCCTCCTGCTGCAAAGCCGGGCAGGTTTACATCTTGGGAACAAAGAGACATAATACACAGCAGGGGAACATTTTCTGGTAAATGTCTTTCCAGCAAATGCATCATTTTGCCTGCCTGGTTGTTCCTGTTATTAATTATTAATCTTTCACCACTATAAGACTTCTTAGAGAGTTCTTAATAACCGTCCACCGGAGTGCAAAAAAAAACAACAACAAATAACCGTCCACCGAGTGCATGGAGTCCCTCCGTCAAAGCCATGGCAATTCAACGTCAGCTAATGTAACCTGCCATCTCGTACTCCAGTTCCAGCTACATATGGACAAGTGAGGGAGGGAAGTGCACAGAAACGCAGGCGACACATGGAGCCGCAACACTGATCTAATGGAAGCTGAAGTGAAATGACAGCAGACACACTAAGTGGACAGACAGTCCTTCAGTTCTCGGCGAGACAACGGATGCGCAGAGCCTCAGACTGAGCAGAGGGGAGGTGGAATTTTACCACGTTGAGTATGCCAAAGGAAGGATCCTTAATGCCTCCTGGCCTAGGCACTCGGACAGAATGCTGAGCGGATTAGGTTTTGACAGTCCAAGGTCATTGTGATTTCACCCTGCACCCTCTCTTTTTAGCCCTGTGAATGCAGTATCTGCCGAACACCTCGGGGGGGAATCCCTTCAATTTGGCAAAGCCTTTTCGCTTTGACTCAAGGATGAAATAATAAGATTACGATTTCGAGATTACGGTCAAGATCGTTTTCACAAATTAAATTATGTTTTGGCTTTGAGTCTGGTCTTCAACCTCCTCATACTTCTGGCATCATTTGAAAGCCCATTTTGTTTAAGTCGGAAAAAAAAAAAAAGGTCCTTCTGCCGACCACATCCACATACTTTTACTGACATTTCCTGATGATGGCATTTAAAAATGAATAATGAAATCCAGTGTGTCAAACTGTTTTGGGATTTCCAAATAATTTCACCCCCCAAAGATAAAATAAAAATGAATATGTGAATAAAAATCAATCATTCTCTTACTGTCATTATTTCATAAGTCAGACTTGGACACAAACAGCAACAGAGCGCACACCCATGAGACCCAAATTAGTCATTTGTATTCGAAGTACATGCAAAGCCTTAATAAACAAAGAAGCCCGAAGCTGCAGCCTGACAGCGGTTTTGATGAGGTTGTAACTAATTGTGATGTGTCTAACGCCTGATAATTAAAGAGAGAGACGCGTCAGATGTTTGACCTGAAGTTCCGACTCAGACATGTTACTTGTGTGTTTTTCAAGTAGTCCAAGACAAAATAAACCTTTCCGGTTTAGGTGGAAATGCGTCTATCTCAGGCCTCCCGAGGGACCACTGACATTATTACAGATTAAATTAAGATTCCTTCTTATGTGATGACTTGATTTTCAATATTGTGTTAATTCATGTTGTTTGAATATAATCTGTTGTATTTCAGGCTGAGACTCAATTTTGTTTTCCTTCAGTTTGTGACATAATGCTTTATAAATTAGTTCAATGATTACCAGCTAAAAGGAAAAAAGTGTTATTCCTTCAGAGATAATGATAGTTCTCATTATCTTAATGCAGACAGCGCTTGAACCCCCTGCCATATCAGCGTTTGTGATTGTCTCCAACGTTTCATCGGAGGTCAGGCTGCATTTTATCTACCCCGAAGCCGAGTGGCGGCTATCACATCACAAACATTCATGTAAACAGTGTGAGCTGCTGACTCTGGCAGTCTACCCTTAACTTATTTACTTTAACCACGTCTATACCGCGAACGGCTTCCAAGTGGCAGCACTCAGCTGAAGGTCAAAACAACATAGTCGTAGAGAAGCCGAGGTCAAAGCAGTGCAATTATTTGGTTTGCCAGAGCTGTACAAATGAATGTTTCCCTGAGGACACACGTGTCCTCTGGACTGGAAGCAGGTGCTGGAACGGCATAAAGCATCTTCTCCAATAAAGAGAATCAATCAATATCAAGTGTCGCGGCATAGCTTTTATCCTGAAGAGGCTTTTTCCACCAAAGTAACATGTGGCTCTCTGTCAAACTAGTCGTTCCATTGTGTCTAAATTTGCCGCTGGTTCATCTAATTTCATTCCCTTAGACTTTGAAGTGCACGAGATTATAAGGTTTTTCAGTGTCGTCTTAGCAGTGCATTGCCTGCAGTCAAACTGAGGTCATGTGTAGTTCAGTTCATGCTACGTTGCCATGAAAAATGTTTTGCTGATGTTATTTGTATGTAACCCAGTTTGCAAGTGAAATATGTTTGCATTTCTATGAGGATCCATCATGGCTAATGAGATACAGCCTAAGGAAAGTACAGTGACTGTCAGCCACACTCAGCAAGGGGGTGATGGAGCTTAATTTTCCATATATATTATGACTGTGGCTTCTCTCGCCATTATCGGATTATGACACAAAAAATGTGGAAAAAAAATCGGACAGGCTTAAATACAACATTTTCCTGTTGTCAGCAAACCATATGTTTGAAGTGTGTTGTTCAATTTGCTTAAATTTCAGTGGAGCAAATGTTGCAGGTGTTTGTGCGGAAAGTAGCGAAAGGTCGAATTTAATTCCTACCGAACATTTTCAGAATCAGATTAAGGGCCAAGATCAGCTTTAATGGCCAACTATGTTCGCACATACAATGACTTTGGCTCAGGCTTACGGCTACGCCTTGCACTGACATGAAGGTACACAACAACTGGACAAAAGGAAATGTACACAATCCAACGTAGTTTCAATGTAGTTGAAGTGCAGGTTTAACTCCCTGAGCTGGTACAGAGAGTACATCCTAGGTTGGGTCATTTCGATACACCATCTGCTTTGAATGGCTTCTTCGGGGCTTCTTCTGGGGAAATGATGGATCCGAGAAACCGGCAGGTTTCTAGGCAACTTAAAGGCGAGCCTCTTGAAGTCTACTGTCATCTTCACCATTTTGAGCTAGTTCAAGGCTCCATTTCTTTTCTTTTTTTTTTTTTTTCAATAGTACCAGAGGATGGCATGTCCTCAGGGTGGGACAACACCAGCCTCTCGTACGTATTCTTGACCTGGCTTGAACGTGAACATATTAGTGCAGCTCTTCCGAAAATTCCCCGTGTTTGGTACAAAAAGCTGGAAAATATAGGCAGCAGACTTCTTTTCCACTGTCAGATCGCCACGCTGTGACCAAAGTAGTAATTTAAACTCATAAAATGGATCATCACTTTTGATTGTATTCACAAGTTGTTGCTTTATGTTTGGTAAATGTATGTTTGTCAAAGTTATTTTGGGGCCGTACTCCAAATTGCACCCCTCTCCCTGGCAAATTAGCATGCATCTCCATGTAGCTGGCAAACTGCATACAATTATACTGTAGTCGCAGTAGTTGTGATTTAACAGTTGCTGTGCTGGGCAGGTGCAAAGTGAGTTGAAGTGATGGAGAACGATCGAAATCCGGTTCATGTTTCTGTCATATCAGATCACACCTCGAGCTCATAAATACCCATCGCCTGAGTATAAAAGCTTTTTTTTCTTCCACGACGACAATATTCAGCTGCAAATGGATCACCTTCCTTCATCAAGGGTATTTTGTTGCTGTGGATGGGGTAAAAGTGTTTGTTATTTCTGAGTTGTGACAGCCATGACCTCTGTCTGACCCATGTCCACATTATGCCAAGTCTTGTATTATAGTCCTCCCCTGTGCCACAAACGGCGCTTTTCTCCCTCCCGTGTCATCGCTTTCTTGATACTATTCCCTTTCCAACAGAGCAGAGTAGATGAGCAGTCTTGACGTCCCCCGGGGGAATATGGGCCAGTTGAAGGTTGAGGGACAAGGCGGCGGGATGCAAGTGGGTCTTTGCCAGCTTTTGCCAGAGGCCTATCAACATTAATGGGCTATTGACCCCTATCGGTATGAGGGCATGAAGTGGATATCCATCACGGTCATATCCACGCGTCATCAGACCACCTCATTCCCATCCGTTGCGACTGCGCAGGCAGGTTGTGCATCAAGTCAAGTGGGATTCACTGTCATGGCTGACTTGTCATTCCTTTTTTTTTTTCTTTTCATCCATATCCTTGTCTTTTATTCCCTTCCTAGTTCCCTTTCCTGAAGCAATCCCATTCTCATCCTGTCTACTCCTTCCAGCAACCATACACAACCTGAACTCTGGGTGCACTCTCCTCTAATCCACCGCCAGTCTTATCTTCGCTCTGGAACAATAGCAACAGAGTGAGCACAGCTCAGAACCGCAGCCTGCTGAAAAATAGCTCTGCTTCCAGGAGCCTGTGGGACCCTCTGTATCCGACAACGGCAGCCAAACAGCCTGTCACCAAATTAAGTCCTGCTCGCATGTCGAGAGAGGATTCCATATTCTTTGACTATCGTCCAAATGGGGTTTTTACTACCGCGGTACAATTCATGATCGGGACAAATGACTGTGTCTGTACTTGCTGCCGTCTCGTCAGTTTGCTGATCTACTACTAGTCTTTGTTTGTTCAGTTTGGTGCAGCGTGGCGCTCGGGCTCTGATTCGTGTAGGTTGACGGGCGGCTTTCCAAAAGGATGTCTCCGTTCGTCCTCCGTTAATGACATTTTCACCTCAGTTCTGACAGTCTGCAGTTGCAGTTGCTGCCTGTGTGGTCGATTCCCTGCGTCCGTGTAGCAGCTCTGCGGTGGAAACGCAGTTCCACAGGTCAGCCAGTGTCAGCGCTGCACAGCAAGACGCAGTCAAATCACAGGGAGTTCCGTGTTTGTCAGTGCATCCAGCTAATTAGCAGTGCCAACAGGAAACTCCGCGTAAGCCTTTCTGGTGCGGAGCTGTTCCTGAAAACTTGTTTGTCTCAAATGAAAACCTTAGCGGCTCCATCTTGGTGATTTTTTTTTTTTTTTTTGCTCCACTCTCCAAGACGCAGAGCAAACATGAAGGCAATAACAGCCAGTGACTTTCTTTGGGGATTCTCAGACATCCAGATCATGGTTTTCCAAAGATGTTTGAATTACGGGCGGCCGCCTCCGGCAAGACATCCGAAGACACACCACCAGTTCAATCCTCCTTTCAGGAATTAAGAGAAATAATATGACTTTTCAGAGAAGCTCCATGTTCAGATGATTTGACAGCTCCATCAAACAGATGCAAATAGAATAAGTGGTCTGAACCTCTATTCCGACTTTAATGACCCGAATAAAACGAGTCAACCAACAAATACTGTGACTGCTTAGGACCTGAGATGATTTCTGTTTATTAGCTGATGGATACAGGAAGTTCCTGTGCGCATTTATTTATTATTCTCGCCACTCGCTACTTTGCCTTTTGTCTCCCACTCGCTCTTCCCATAATTCTCACTTATATGTCACTGTGTCTTTGTTTCTCTCTAGGCAATAAACTCGCATCACCTTCCTGTCTCGAAATTTTGAGTTGTTTATTTTTGGCCCACCCTTCCCATTATCTATTTGCTTGTTGTAGCACTTAGTCTCTTTTTATTTTTTTTTCTTCCTGTAATGTTTCCCTTTATTGTTTTATCTGCGCTTGTGTTACTTTGTCTGGCTTACTTCCGTCATCGCGCACCTCCCTCTTGTTTTCTGTATTGTGCGTGTTGTCTCTTTGGGTTCACTCCCTGCCTTAGCAACAGAATGAATCTGTATACATGTCAGCGTGTTTTGGAAGAAATTCCTCCCAATCTACTCCCTTCAGGCCATCTGGGGACACGAACACAAGTGCACACATCCGTGCAGACATGCATTCACCAGGATATTATTTGCGATTGGCCTCATCCTTTAACTCCTTTCAAGCTTTTTATTTTTTTTCCAGTTTTATTTTCCTTATTATATATTCTTCCCTTGGTTTTGCGAAACCGACAAGCACTTTCGTGGCGAGGCATGCGGTGTATATGCGAGGTTTGGCCTCGAGATTCAGAAAATGTGACCCATCACAAGCACAGTGTGAGTCAGGAGGAAGAGAGATTTGGAGAAAACAAACACCATGTGCGCTTTTTTTCTGTCTGCATGGGGCCGGTGGAGACGCAGCGGTTGTACAGGTGGACAAACCTCTCATGTCCAAAGAAAGGCATGAGCGTGACCGTAGAAGTTAAAACTCATAAATTCCACTTTACCCATTTCATTTTTCCAAGGATAAAATCAAGACAATGCTAAAACGGTACGGGCTGATTAAAAAAAAAAAAAAGAAAAAAAAAAAAAAAAGACGCATTGGCGGTGGGACATATCAATTTATTCTGATTGCTTTTGCAGCCTTTGTTCCTCCAAAATGTGATGACAAGCAAATGAAATCAAATTTCGGGGGCGCCAGTGTAACCGCGGGGCTGTCAGGCTTGTTTTGTCTTTGCTTATCACAAGTCCTCTCTCCCAGCAGCCAGGCAGATGTGAGAGCCTCCTCTCACTAAGCGGAATGACACTCAACAGCAGGCCGCCACGGGTCAAGAAGCAAACACCTTCCCTTGTCAGCCAGATCTCTGACTGACAGACAATACGTGTGGGTGGCCTCGAGATAACTTGGATCACGACTGCCGCCGCTTTATTGACCCTGTTTGCTCTGCGCACATCTGGACAATCGCACAAAATGAAAGCTGCATAAAAGACTTGCGGTGATATTCTAACTGCGGATGCTTTGTTAATCATTTCCATCAGAAACATGCGCTTTTTAAAAAAATTTTTTTTTTAGATGTATTCTCCCCCAAAACAGGAACTCATAGATCATCCCCATGATAAGCTCTTCAGAACTTTCACAGATGTATGAGTAAATTTAGCTTAGCCTCATGCGTTTTGTCATTCGCTTCAAATTGACACTCAGAAGAGATCCACAGTAATCAAGCTACGTTAAATGATAACAGCCGCCCCAGATGTTCATTTATTTAAGGGGGTGAGTGACTCGGAGTAACAGCCAGATCAAATCCTTCAAGCTGAAGGGAGTTTTTTCTGCCCATTGTTTTCCTGGGGGTGTAAATCCAACAGCATTTAATCCTTCAACAGTGCACAAGACGTTCCCTCTATCAAATCGAGATTCTGTGAGCTCTTTGCGACAACAAATGTTCTCTTTTTCTTCGTGAGAGTGGGTGGGTAGTGTTCAGTTACGGCGCGAGATGAATGTGTTGCTGTCTTGCAGTAAAAAAAAAAAAAAGCAAATTTATGCAATTGCTTACCTCTTTCTTGCATGGTAATTCTGACGAATGAGACAAAACGAGACGGGATGATTAAGGGGCTTCTCGGTCAGTCCTAATCTGAGGGAGGACGCGGCTGCCAGGTCGGTTAGGGCTAATGTTTTTATTCGATTCCTAGCGCTCTCTGCTTGCCCATGCACTTCCATGATAATATGCCCAGAGGGGTCCTCCTGCAGTAAATAGAAAAGGAACATCCCAGGCTCTATTTCGGTGAACGTATTCTCCTCCGCCCCAGAGGATTAATCGGTCGACTTCATAAACCAGAAAGAATGATCATAACAACGACTGCATCTGTTGCTTTATTCTTTTATTTTAAAGCTTTAAGCTTCTCGTAGCTGACTTTAGTTCAATGACTGGTAGCCTATATTTGACTGGCTTTGGGTTTATACTACTTTTGTTTCATGCTAGCCAGTATTCATGCATTTTATCATCAGTAAAACACGATGTGTAGCTCCATTGCAGCTGATTGTTTATCCGCAGCGATGTGTATTCTTTACCCCCACGCGTCCTTTTCAGTTGGCACTTAACAGATGACTGTGGTCGGTGCTGCAGCCGCAGCGTGTCTGCAGAAACTAGTTCTCTACTTGAGTGTACTTTAAGTTTAATTCCTTTTAGTACTTGCAGAGATCAAGTGTCCCTTAACCCCGCAGGCCAGAGTCCAGCTCCACTCACTGCAAGCAAACATCAGCGCGGCGAGAGACGATGGTGGTCTTGAGCGTTATCAATTGAAGCTGTCGGCGCCGGCCCCAGTCGTACGGCATATCTCTGCGCCGCCGTGTCAGTGGCGCCGAAACCCCCTCATGACGTCTGAAGCGACGGGTCTTTCAGCATAAATTTGCGTATTGTCCTGGGACAAAAAAAAAAAAAACGCGTCTCGATCGGAATATATTTGCAAATAAGCAGAGTTACTGCTGAGGCAGCACTGCACAGATGAGTCCTGCCATGTGGGAGTGAATCTGGCTTTTAAAGGCTACTGCACAAGAGCAAACCTCCAACTTTGAGGGTGTTAACATTCTTTTTTCGAATAATAAAAACATAGTGGGAGTAAAATGGGATATTAACTTTCGTATTATTACAGCACGGAAAATGTTCATGTTTGGTTCAAGGCCAAACACTTCAAATGATCAGATAACATGTGCTTTCGAATTTTATTACTTGAAACTTTTCTCATTATGATGAGGATCTCTTCACTTTGCTGTGCTATCTTGTATATTTTCTAGCAATAAAAGTCTCTTCCATTACAAAGTTTCTTTGTAAAGAAGATTGTGCTCTTCAGTAATGCGATAATGATCCTAATCTTTTACAATAAACGCGCATGCTTAAAAATTAACTTTATCGAATGCTGTTTTTTTTCTAGTCCCCAAATACCGCAGGGTTTTCTAGGTTTTTTGACTTGGGCGGTTAAGGCCATGTTAGTGAAGAGCACAAAGTAAAAGAGAGGAAGTGCAGCATCTGGACAGGAACTTCGACATCCGGGTCGGGGGAATTATGAGGCACATCAAGGGAGGGTGCGGTGGCTGAACCCTGACCCGAAGCAGAGGGTAGAGGTCAAAGAGGAAGATATTCCGCAGCTGTGTTGCAACATGCAAGCCCTCTGTCATGCCAATCACTGTAATTTGCCTTGACAAGCATTAGCAAGCACGCCTCCACAGGAGGGGACAGAATGGCGAAAAAGAAAGGATGGAAGGAAGGGAGGTCGGAAGGAAGAATTAAAAAAAAAAAAAAAAAAAAAAAAGGAAAAATCAGAGGGCGGTTGGTCAATACAGGGCCTCTTTGTTGAGCTATTGGTGGGATTCTCAGTCCACCACGGGAGTTTATTGAAGAAAGTTTGCATCCAATTAAAGGGTTCTTCTCGGTAGATTTATCCTACGCCCCCCCCCCCCCCCCCCCCCCCCCCCCCCCCCCCCCCCCCCCCCCCCCCCCCCCCCCCCCCCCCCCTTTTCCCCCCCCCCCCCCCCTTTTTTTCTTTTCCGCGGGGGGGGGGGGCCCCACCCCCCCCAGACCACACACA
>CAAKHD010026902.1:175969-186275 GCA_901007705.1 Fistularia tabacaria
GGAGGACAGGGAGGCGAAAAAAAACAATCCACCACCATAAGGTGGCAGCTCAAGGAGGGAATGTGTGTGTCTGTGTATATATATATATATATATATATATATATATATATATATATATTCTGAGGAAGAGCAGTGTGTCACTGGCAATGGCATGGGTCCACAACAGCCTGCCGCCACAACAGCCTGCTGCTGAATAAGCTAATGACAATAGACGGATGGACTATAAAGGAAGAGAAAATCATATAAATGTGCCCACCCGCCCTCTCCGCCCTGCTCATAGCTCTTGATAATGTAGTTTGATTCTTGGGATCGGTCGACGACAACAAAAAGGTGTGAAAAAAAAAGGGCGAGACAGTGAGGGAAAAACTCGTTTTATCACCTAAGCAGCTGGAGGGCAGGCTTGTCGTCGATCACAATATGCGCAGTGTGGGTTTTTTCTGTGTGTTATTGATTTGTTATGTTAAAAAAAAAAAATAATACTTGCCATATGCCTCACTGAATAAAACGTTGCTTCTATCTAAAATGAATTGGAACAAAATGAGGAATTTTATAAAACCACATTTATCTGTTTAAACTGTTTGGAATGACTTTATTTCTGTGTGTAGCAGAATTTCAAAAAGTATTATTTCAAAAATTAAGATAAAAAATACACACTTCTTATCATTATTTTTATTATTGTTTTTATTTATTTATTTGTCACAACCTTTTGCCTTTTTCTCCTGCAATGACATTGCAATGGCAGCATTTAGAGGATTATGATCATGAGAATGATAGTGATTTTAATCTGTTTGAAAATACATGTCGTCCATTAGAAAATGGTTTAAAAATTAAAAAAAAAAAAAAAATCATAATTGAATTAGCCAAACATAATTTCCACACGACACATCTCTTTTTTTGTTTTTTTGCTGCGAAAAAGCATACGAATTTGAGCTGCACTTGTCCTATCGTGTTCTTTTTCCTAACAGAGGGCTGCGGGGGTGCCGGCAGCTGTCTGCACCCAAAACAATTACACAGTAATCTGCGATGTGAAATGAGTATTAGACTTTTAATCTCCTAGGAATTCTGTCCCCGACTTCACACTGAAGTGGAGGAAGTCATATTATCTTCCAGAGTTTCTGACCTTCTCAATCCATTCCCCCACCCTCCCACTGCAGCACGCATCAACTCTCCCCTCAGGATGGATGGCAGCTCGCTGCTCCTCCTCCCAGCCACCTCTCTCTAGATTAGCCCCCTGACACTGCAGGCCCGGCTATTTAATTGCTTGTCGGATTGAATATTCTCCTGTTTCCCCGTTCATCCAGCTTGCAGATATTGCTCCTCATTAGCATGTCTTGTAGCACCCTTTCACAATTCCCTGGCAGACAGGAAGATGGAGAACTTTGTAACTTCATGCTTGTCCTACCAAAGAAAAGAAGGCTTTTACCATCAGATCACGGTAGGCACAATCATCATGCATTGTGCTCTTTTTTTATTTTTTTCATGTTAACACCCCAAAGCTGCGTTTACTCTCTTTAGATGAAGACCATTGTCCTGACTAATAATGCGACTCTTGACAAGATAATTGTCCTTGAGCCTTGAAATAGCTATTTAACATGAAGGCATCTCTTTAATATATGTTTCCCAGGAAACCGCGTTACAGTGAAAAATACATGTCATAATAACCAGATGGAAAAAGTGAAAATGCACATTGTGGTGGGAAATTATTCAGAGAACGTCCTCACCGACTCGGTGCCTTGCTTGTCCCTGCATTTCTCCTCTCCCGATTCCTGAGTTAGATAAGGCTCCCGCTGACCTTGACTGAAGTGACAGATGATGTGCAGCGCAGCTGTCATATCGATGATTTTGGGAGACTGACGGAGGGAATCAAGGGCCACCGCTGGAAGCTTGTTATCTCGTTAAGATTCATTTCCCCTTAAATCTATTTTTGTGACATCCAATATCCTCTTGTTTTTGGTGCGATCGCGAGGATTTGGGGGAAATTTGGCTGACATGAAGGTCATGCAGATTTTGGTGCTACCTCATTCTTTATTCAGCAGTTAGGAATTAAGTCGAGCCAAGGCGTTTCATAACTTGGGCCTGTGTATGATATGGGCGTAGGCCCAAAAAAAAAAAAAAAAAAATGCAACAGAAGAAATCTTAGTCATACTTCTAAACCCTGAGTTTAAACCCCCCCTTTATCATAAAATATATAAGTTTGTAATTAAAAGATATTTTTAAAAAGCTTTCTTGCAATAGAGCTTATCAGTCCCTTATTGTGCTGCTATGCAGATATAACTGAATTTGCATGTCTATCTTTCACTAACTAGGCTTCTTGCAAAGTCACAATGTTGCTTCTGTCTGTCACTTGCCGGCGGAACAAATGCGCGTGTTCTAGCCAGTCTGAACTCGTTAGATCCAGATCTCTCCGTCGTCTTTGTTCAGGTAAACAGTGTCGCTTTCGGGCGCTGAAGTCAGCTTCGCGCTGCTCGCATATAACGACCTCGGTTTCTTCATTTCAGACACAGTGCCGAGGATAATAGCGCGTACATGAGTATCTGGAGATATTTGATAGTCCGCTTTTGTAAACCGCTGTATTGTATTAATTGGGACAGTGTACTTGGTTCTGTGATATGCCACGAAAACTGTGGCCCATTGTGGAGATTGTTGAGTCCGAGCCAGTGGACAGGGTGGCACTCTGGAAATGCCTGTTTTTTCCAGGAAGGGACAAGGTTCACTGACATATCCTGACTCTGGACTGTAATCAACCCCACCTGAGATCCTGTGTTGAACCTGTTTCGCTCATGAACACTAACGTTCCCTTTCTTTGAATCCTGTCGCTTTCCCTCCTTTTCCAGCACCGCAGCTGCTGCCGATTCTCCAGTCACGATAACCAACCCTCTACCCCAGTGCTGGCATCTTCTATCCTCGCCAATTTCTCACCCAGTCTCCTATTTCTCTTTTTTTTTTTTTTTTTCTCCTGGTTGTGTGTCGTCACTTCCTTATTTTTTTTTTTTCCTTTTTTACCTCTTTGTTGTACATTTGTGCCTTTTGTTGCCACCTCTCCTTGGTCCCGTCCTTCCTGTGGCATCTTGGGCAACACATGCAGTAGAGATTAAAGTGATCAAGGACCTTCCGTGGCCCCCGCCCGTCGGGCAGCTCAACACCACCCCTCCCCCGTTGGAGGAGCTGGAGTCCCCCACCCAGACAGCTGAGCCCTCGCCCGGACAGACAACCTGTGACCAGCACCACCAGGGTGGGTGTGGGTGTTCACATTGTCCAACGTCTCCCCCATCCATCCATTCATCCGTGCGTCTGTCCACTCGCCCATCCGTCCGTCCATCCATCCATCCATCCATCCATCCATCCGTCCGTCCATCCATCCATCCGTCCGTCCATCCATCCATCCATCCGTCCGTCCATCCATCCATCCATCCATCCGTCCGTCCATCCATCCATCCGTCCATCCGTCTGTCCATCCATCCATCCAATTTAAATAAGCAAATGTTTCTACTGAATAGTGAGTTCTAAAGTGTTTTTTAACATAGGGATTGTGCAGACATCTGGTGCATCGGCCTGAAGGTCATCATCTTTCTTAATCAATCACCTTCAATGAGTAGAACTAATTTGCAGACATCATCCTCTTAACCCCTGCGTTGTACATGACACACACACACACACACACACACACACACACACACACACACACAAGCACACACGCACTGATGCTTCGAATGTATCAAGCGGTGTCATACATTCTCGACAGCATCCATTTCGTCCAGAACGGCGTGGAATGTAATCGTCGAAATAACATTTCAAGTCCAGTTTGCGTGCAACCTTTCTGCGAGAATTTTGGAAACCTTCTGGCAGAAAATTGTCAAAATCGTTCTTATTCCGTGACACAGACTTGCCGGACTCTGTTACGGTCAGAATGTTGTATATTTCGGTGAATATATGTCCTGCCAGAAGGTTGTCTTTCCGTGTACCGTAACGCCTGACAACTGCCGCTTGCGTTGTTTCTTTTAGAGCATAACAGACCAAACATCGACTGTAATTGCAGAAATAGCTCAAATTGTCATCCGATCATTTGAGGGATCAGTAATTAATCACCGGCAGAAATTTAAAACTTTAAAAGCGCTGCCAAATGTGACACGGAGTATTAGCCAAATAACGGATGCACTTTCCCATCTGGATTACATGTGGCAGAAAATCACTAACTCTTGTGCACTTTTTTTAGCATGAAAGGCTCATTAGTTTTAATTGTGCTCAACTGCCTTCTGCCGGCACAATTGCCATTATCCGTGACCCCCATTTCCTCTTGTCAACATACTCATAACCGAACCAAGTGCTTTTTTTGGCTGCTTTTCTCCTTAACTTCTGTGCATTAAATGAAGGATCATATTCATTTGAGGCGATTTCAGTTTCCGACTTAGGTGTTCAGCCTAAGCGTTAGTTATGTTCTCTCTATTTTCTTCAAAGAAGAGAAGCGTCGGTTGATTTTAAAGGGCTTCTGCAGACTCAGGCTCTGACCGCTATAATTGCCCGGGGAAAGGACGGACGTGTAGCAGAACTAATGCCAGGAATGGGATTTCCCCTGGTGGAGTGGGAAGCTTTAGATTGGGACCATGTAAAAGGACACCTCTGTGCACTGTGGGCGAGGATAGGGCGTAGAGTTGATTTATGTCCATGAATCCATGGGAAAGGTTCTGGTTCCCTCTGTGATGTGAGTGGCTTTAAGAATGGCGTCCAGCTGTAAAGTGATCCGCTATCCGTCTGAGCCGGTTTGGCCCCCCTACTCTACATTTTCAGGGTCAGAGGTCACGCTGGCGGCCACAAGGGGGCCGATGCCCTCCTCGACCCTGTGAATACAGTTACAATGAACTCTCCTGACCTCAACACACACACACACACACACACACACACACACACACACACACACACACACACACGCAGACCCTCGGTAACACATTCGTGCATAGGTCATCCTATCTATATCTCCTGATGTACTGTGTTTTAAATCAACCTGGCCAGGGTGCAGACCGTCTACCCTTGTTTTGACCAGCACAACAAGAGACCACTTAATAGAGTTCAAGGGTTGGTCGACCTGATCAGCTAGTCAAACTTTAAATGAGACTTGACACGGCGCATATTACATCTACATATTAATGGAGATCACTTTTGTCTGAGTATAATGAAGACTTTTTTCGCTTTTGTTTTCGTCTCGCATTAATTAGCCAGAATTTGAGACATTTCTTATCCTACAATAAGCGGTTTTACCGGGGAAAAAAAACCCAACAAAGCAATTAAATGACATGCAGACTTGCGAATTAAATCTTAAACAGGCTCAGGAGTTGACACTGTTGGTTCACCCCTTTGTCTTGGAAAAAAAATCCTAATTAGTTTCATTTGGGGATCCGCGGGAGAGAAGAAAGTGTATTCCTAGATGGCGGATTCATCAGAGATTAACGCCTCGATCCGGCAGCAAGGCTCTGAAAATATATTGTCAAAAGCCGGCCAGCGCATCTTTTATTTGAGTTCCCAGAGCACATAATTAATATCGCTGAGAAAAATGAGCGAGGACTTTCTGCCGTCTCATGGCTAGCAGTGCAGTTTCCTGCATGTTGCATTATGATGCAAGTGTTCGACTTAATTTTCACCCCGTGTCAGGAAATGGTCTGCAAAACACTTCACCTTGTCAGAAGGGGTACATTTTTGGGGGGAGAATTATGAATTAAAAACAGTGAATTTGCCGGCATGAGTTTTAACTTAGGCTTCCGCTGTGACTACAAATAGTTACCCCGGTGTCCTTGAAACGGCTCCAATTATATTTCACTGTTTGGCAGTCACTTTAATCATGTTATTGCTCCCTGGTGATCGATCGGGTATATTCCGCTTGATTTGCTTCTTTGATTATTCATCTCTCAAACGTCTCCCAAGGAAGCCAAGGCTCGAAGGGGCAGGCGTTCCCATCAGTCACCATCTGACTGACAGTTCAATCTGATACACAGATTCAATTTGCTGTGCTTCATGTATGTGCCCATGCCTGTGCGGGCGTATTTGTGTTGACTCGGGTGGACGCTCGGTATCTGGCTCTCCTCCGAACTGCTTTATGGGGTCTTTCTTTCTTCTCTCGGCCAATCATCTCGTCAGCGTCCTGTCAGCCGCATATCGGACTTGGTGCCGCCGAGAGTCAGAACGGGGAACGAGCTTCGGCTCAGTCCCCGATGATTTGCAGCCTTTAAACATACAACAGTTAAAGTTGCCGTTACTGAGATGGCTAGATCTCCAAATTGGTCATGGCTCGATACACCATAACTATTTTACTCTTATTTAACCTCGTTCACTTCGCCTGGAGAAAATTGTCCGCTCTGGCAGGAGAAGTTGAGAGGCTGAACCCCGGCGAGAATTACCACTCAACCTTTCTCGGAGCTAAAAAAAAAAAAAAAGAGTGGGGTGGGAGGGTTGTTAATCAAGGTCAAGTAAAGCACTGTTTGTGTTGCAGGGGAAAGGATTTGTGCGGTGAAAAGAATTAAAGAGCCGAGGTCAGAAAAGTGGACTTTAATTACCCAAGGAGAGGCACCATGGGCAACCAAGATACACTTAACTGATACCCTTTCTATTATGCGTATGTTTTTAGACCATGTGATGTCAGTTGGAAAAAAAAAAAATAGATATACAACTGCTTTGTTGACAAAAACAGGATTGCAGCATAAATGCCAGCGAATAGGTCCATCAGAGGCGGCGGAGATAGCAGATGAAAGGTGCTAGTTTTCTCCCTCTCAGCTTGGAGTAGTCATTCCCCCATAGTCAATTTTGTCCAATTTACACGATACCACTCGGTCTTTCGCGACAAACTCACAGATGTAGAGATGGGATGGAGTCTTGTGAGATGAAAATATCAAAAGAAAAGGTGAGGCCGAGAGAAAGAGCGGGCAAACAAACAGGAAGAGGGAAATTACATGTGAAGGAGAGAGAGAGAGGGAGCAATTGGCTGCATCTTCATGTTGTGATCCGTCAGCATTGACAGGGATAAGCAGAGCAAACATGCTTCTCCTGTGTCCCATCGGTCAGTTTCCATGGAAACACAATGTATCACCCTTACATATATACTGAATGCTCATCCCGCCTGCACTCTCCTGCCAGCATGCGGTTCAAAACTATTTGTCGGAAAAGTAGAGAGCTAATGCTTTTCCTCATCCGTCTTACCTGTAAACACAGGTTGCCTCGTCGGACTGCTCAGGCCAGACATCCGGCCCAGGGAAGTGAAGCTGCAGCTAATAGTCTTCCACGGGTCTGAGGTTAGAGCCACAATTTACACAGCTGTCATGCAGCAGTGCAATACGGCTCTCATTTTAAGACCCAGCCGGGGTGCAGAGGGCAAGATAAAAAACAGTAGTCCGAGACATTTGGAATAATCACTTCCATGAATTTATGTTTAGGGAAATGCATCACTGAGTTCAAGGCCAATGAGTTCAACCTGATGTGGAGCGGAGGCGAAGGGGAACCCCTGGTGGTCAAAGGTGAAACTGGCACATTCACGCCGTCCCGCTGGTTTTCAGGATGCAGCTATGAATTCCCCTGTTTGTAAGAATAGCTGGGAAAAATATTCATACTCCTTGCAGTTTTTTTTCTTTTTTTAATGAATGTGTTAATCAGCCTAAAGTATGTTTGCTTCTTGGCTTTTATGTTTTTTTTTTTCTGTATTACAACGGGGGATTTGGAAAATGTGTGTGTCAATAAATATGCCATGCCTGAGGGAAGAAAAAAAAAAAACAGAAAACGTGTGAGAAAGATGAATGGAGTTTTCCTTCAGGATACTTATGAGTAGTTTAATTCCACATGCCTTGGTAATTTTGGATTGTTCTTTTTTTTTTTGTTTTTTCCTTCATTGTTTCCCCGATTATTTAGTCTCATCTCTTCAAAGTGTCACATCTGTTGTATCAAAATATGCCATATTATACATTTTAGATTGAATATTTTGACATATTGGTCAACCTACTTAGTGTTCCAGCAGTGGTAGAAAATTAAGAAAATGAATAAAAAAAACAAAACAAAAATTAAAACAATTTATGACCCGTAAATATCCCATGTTTCAATTCCTGTTTTCACACAGATTGGTTTTTTTTTTTTTTTGATCAGTCCCTTCATGAGGACTAAATAGATTGATTGACTGATTTATTGATTGATCGTCTATCTTTCCACTTAGCGTGGAATAAAGGGGACACTTGGCAAGCTCACAAATGAATTGTAATGCGATTCCCAGGACTGGAAAGCACGATCCGAACACATCTCGGACGATCCCCATTGACTCATCGCCAAGATCGCGGCGCTGGTCTTTTGCACAGCTCCCGCCACGTTAACGCCATGTAATGGAAGCACCAGAAGAAAACTCGGACATTAGTGACCGAGAGCTGATGGAGGCAAACCAGGGACCGTCAGCTCTATATATTAACTACAGCCCGGCGTTGATATGTCGATCTTAAACCTATAAGCAGACATGATCCCAGGCTGAAAGCTTGTCATATGAGTTGTTTTTTTTTTTTTTATTCGTAGCTGGGGGAGTATGTTGGCAGGTCTAAATAGGTCTTTCCAAAGCCAAGAGTGCTGTGACATCAATTACAGTGATGGATGATGGAGGAAAATGGCCGAAACCCACCTGTGCACACACACGCAGACACACAGACGGCCACACCGATACTCGGTCCTGCATTTCAGATGTGGGAATCCCACTTCGTCTTTTCTCTTTATTCCCATGTAAGCTTAATACAAATATGGGTTTAAAAAAAAAAAATCTGCGCTCTGATTGGTCGCAAAGCTGCTCGGTGTCGCTGTGACCACACGCCCGCCAAACTTCCCTGAAAGGTTTGCCGCTCCCGCAGAGGGCCTGAGAATTTTCGACCAGCCGGGTTTAATGTTTGACAAACAGTCCCGGGTTTCACGTGTTCTGCTGTGCGATTGTGTCCGTTTTTTTATCGCGCGGGTTTTGTGTGACATTGCGCATGTGTGTGTGTGTGTGTGTGTGTTTACACACATTCTGTGGGAGATATGCATGTATTTATAGAAAACAGATCGGGTGTTTTCCGTCCGCGTCAGTCTGTGTTTCCCTTTCGGAATGTGTACACAGAGAAAGGATTGATTTATGCCTCCGCTGCTGCGTGTAAATGTCCTTCAGCTGGATAGATTACACAAAGTGACACCGTGTGTTTGTGCCAAAGACCAACCAGCATTTATTACCCTCTCCACACTCTGGTGCTCTATTTTGTACTAAATTTATATTTATATGCATTCAAACATAATTTTTTTTTTTTGCTGTTGTTCTTGTTGTTGATGAAAGCATCTTAATCATGTCAGTGAAATGGGATTAGTCATCTAAGTGCATTCAAGGGACGTTGGTGAATTAATTATCATCCACATATTTCGAGCTTTTTCGTCTTTCAACCCTCCACTTGTCCTCTGCAACAGTCCAGTTCGACGGCGTGGAGAAGTCCCGAATGTCGCCCACCAAGGACGGGAAAGCGCGCCCGCTGCAGCGACACTCCAGTGGCTGTTTGGTAAACACAAAAATGACTTCACTGGACCACTGTGGCTCCTCTCTTGGGGAACGCATTGATCCCACCATGCCCCTGGAAAGCCAGTTGTGAGTCCGATCACTGACGGTCGCACCGCCTGCATCGAAATGAAAATCAAATATTGCCGTTGTTATGTATATTTACGCATAATCAACCTCTCTCTGATGTTTTTTCTTCCTCTTGTGTCGCTCCCGACGTGTATTTCAGCTGGTACCACGGCGCGATCAGCCGAACAGATGCAGAATGCCTGCTTCGGCTGTGTAAGGAGGCCAGCTACCTGGTGAGAAACAGTGAGACAAGCAAGAATGACTACTCCCTCTCCCTTAAGTAAGAATCGAATTCGCCGTTAATTTACTAACAAGCCATCGACAATGTGGCTCACTTGAATGTTGTTGTGCAGTTTTATTTCAATAAAATACACCAACACACAGCCGGGATGTATGTCGGACAAAATAAGTACCGCGGCTCTACCTGCCCGCTGGTGGGGACACACATTCCTGCCTGTAAACGTCTTTGTGTACCCGTGACCCGATGGTCTGCTGACTCTGCCGATCCAGTATGGTAATCGCTTCGCCTCCCTGACCTCGACATCCGTCCCTACATCCCTCGCATCCCTTATCCTTCACCTCCCCGACGGGGGCCCCGCCGGCAGGGCTCCACGATTCACTGACGTGCCCCCGGCTCAATTATTAGCGGCCTTCATCAGCGACCCCCCCCCCCCCCCCCCCCCCCCCCGGCGGCACCCGCCCGTCCCCCCTGAG
>CAAKHD010026902.1:192730-206418 GCA_901007705.1 Fistularia tabacaria
AATTGAATACTTTTTCCCCCTTTCTTTTCTAATTTTCCGTTTCCCTTAAAAAAACTTTTTTTTTTTTTTTTTTTTTTTTTTTTTTTTTATTATTTTTTTTTTTATAAATACAGTACATTTTTCTAAATGACAATTAAAGCAAATTTTCCAGATCAGCAATTGTATGTATAGTCACTAATATGATACTATGTGATGTCAGTAACAAATGTTTGGTTAAAGCCTTATAATGCATGGGTCAAATCAGTCCACTAGATCAGCTGATTTCCAATTGTGCTTTTAACGATTGTTCTGTGACTGTAATTTATTCTGGAGTAATTATTACTGATGTGTTACTCCTATGTGATGGCCCATCGGCCCTCCCTCCCTCGCCCTGACTGTTCTGTGCCAATGTGATCGTGTTTTTTGGGACTGCTCCAGCTGCTTTCGCTGTGGTGCTTCGCATTTTTAATTGTTTCAAAATTTCTGCTAAATGCAAGTTCGCCTCGGTGGCCTGACTCCGGAACACGAGTCACGGCGTCTCCTGACCAATGGGATTGTCCAGCCTCTTTATTTAGAGACGAGTGCATCTTCCGGAACAATCATGGCGCTGCCTGTTCAAACCGGGAAAAAAAACAAAACAAAAACAAAAATAATTTACCCTTAACTTGTTATACTTCCTCTAAGCATTAAATCCCCTCTTCACCTTGTCCTTTATAACCGGATGTGCATACATGTGTGAATTTGAATGTGCACGGATGCATGTGTGAGGTATGCAAATGAGACATTTTGAGTTCAAGTGTGAATTTACCCTGTCGGTACAAACAGTGACAGCCTTTTGCTTGAAACTCTTTGGTTGTCAGAGCCCCCCCACCCCACCAGTTGAGAAAAATATATGTACGCCCATCAACAATTTTTGTTTTGTAACTAAATACAATTAACGGTCAATGAGACTTTTGGTTTGAGTGCACTCAGTGCACGAAATAGGAAATTTTAAAACAATAAGCTGTCAGTGTGAGAGAGAGCCAGCATGATGGAACTGGCTCTTCAGAATAAGTCAAGTCTGTCCTTTGAGTCGCAAATGTAATTCTACGTGTTATAAACAAGCGAATTGAAGAAAATGGAAACCCCATTGGTTTCTTAGTCCCAGCTGAAAGAGGATGATGATGATGATGGAATTAGTAGCTAAAATAAGGACCGTTGTACAAACAAAAAGAGATGTGATCAGCTTTGTTTCGATGCCCCCCTGCTCCCCACCGCGTGCTATGCAAACCTAAACTGCAGTCATTGAAGGGGAAATGATTGGAGTGTGTGCCTCCACCAAATGTTTATGACAAATGTGATGGTACAAAGAAAAAAAATAAAATAAAAGGAAATCCACCTTGGAAGAACTGCAATCAGCAGAAGTGCTTAGTGAAAAAAAATAAATAAATAAATAAAAAGAAAAAAAAAAGTTTTACATAGTGGGATGTACGCAGATGTTTATTTTATTGGCGCAGGAAGTGAGCAGACGGGCGTCACTGTCGTTCGAGGGTGTCTGTTGTGATGAGGCAGCCGATGCAGCTTTACGGGGGGATAGTATGTCGTCAGAGTGGACCTATGTTGTTTTTTTTTCCTCGAGGGGGAAAAAAAAAAAAAAGAGATCCTAAGAAGAAATGCAAATCAAATAAACTATATGTGATATTAACCGCCATGTTCTGAATGTTTGTTTGATGGATAAAATGTTGACAGTAAAGGCTCTCTATTTAGTTACTGCTGCTGATTAGTATTACTCTACCAAGGAGCCTTTGATGGAGTGAGGCCTTAGCTTTTGGAGAAAGGGAAAAACAGGATATATGGAGGGGGAGGAATCAGGCGTCGATGGAGGAGAAGGTGTTCTGACAGATGAGAGAATTGGCTGCATCCTTCAGACACACTCCTCCCGTACAGCTATTTTCTAATATAAGGACCTGGATGGCTCCCTCGTTTCTGTCAGAAGTGTCTTAAAGTGTACGTATGTGTGCGTGTGGATACAACTGTGCATGCTTAAAATAGTGTTTGATGCGAGTGTGTGAGAGTGCGTGTGTGTGTGTGCGTGCGTGCGTGCGTGCGTGTGTGTGTGTGTGTGTGTGTGTGCGTGTGTGCGTGTCATCAAGCTTTTGACTTGCCCTGTGTGTATCTTGTGTATCACTTTGCTGTAGTAAAGTGGCATTTATGAGTTTCCATTGTGTACATTTTCGTGCCACATATGTATGCACTACTATTACATATCTATGTACAGTCCCTCATGGCCAAATGTATATACTGAATGTATTGTATGGGGACATTGAGGCATCAAGTTTAAAACAAAATAAAATTGGATTTATGAGTCAAACGGGTGACCTGATGCTTCGATGAGCCGAGTGATGTTGATTGCCATGGCGATGCAATTCCGTAAACATTATCCGACTCCAGTTCAGCCTACGGGTGCTTTATCAAGCCAGGATTCTGATAGTTTTTGTTCTGAATTGATTGGTATGTATATTTCTTCACAGAGAGAGGGAAGGAGGGCACTGCTACGGTGTTGCTTTATGTGCCAAAACTCCTAATTAAGCTTCAGGTCTGTGTGTCCTGCTGGGAAAAAAAAAAAAAAACACCTTTAGCCTGTTTTTTAGGTTTGTTTTTCCAAATAACAAGGTGGTTTGCAGCTGTATCGTCCGTGCTGGTTTCCATGCTTTGTTCAACAGAATCCTCAGACATTTTTAAATCAGCAACACTAAAAAAATATCTAAAAATCACGTCCTATTTTCAAGTTTTTAAATATTTTTTTGTAATTCTGAGACATTAGTTATGATCTAATTCATTGAAGTCTGTAAATGGCCAGAGTGACTTGAAAATGAAAATGAAAGCCCACAGTACATCGAATGGGTTTCGCAAATTCTGACGTGCAGAAAGGCATCACGAATACAAGATGATACCGTAGGATGTTTGTATTCATGGCTGTGAAAATCTGCTTGGAAATATACACTGATCACCAGCATTGTGTTTTACAGGTTTTGCAGGCTATAAAATCAATTCAAATCACTCAGCAAGCAGTGAGTACACACAGGTAACATCTTGTACTTCTTTTTCTCCTATGACACTCACAGATGATTAAACCCCTTGGGTACAAGATGTTATATGAAATACCTATGGTAAACATAGATGAGAATGCAGCTGAGGGCGATTTGAACAGTCGAACACGTAATCTCTTTGTTCAAACTCACATTTATATATGCATTATGACAGCAAAAGCCGTTTCAGACGGCATGATTTGACCACGAAGCCGCGGAGGAAGATGGAGGGGTTTGATTAAAGGAAACAGTAACCATCCCTGTCATTCGTTTGATAGTTGGCTCCAGCGTTAATCCACGCATATCAAGCTCATGTTCTTAAGCCTGACAGTGAGGGCTGTTCCTTCACAAGGTGCAGCCGCAGGCCCATTCATTTCTGGCATAGACGGAAAATTCAAGCCAGAGAGTAATATTAAGAAATAAAAGAAACAATGGGTGTAAAGGGCATTTGAAAAACGTGTTCATGCCTTGCAAAGTTAATCTGGGATGTAAAGTTTATATGATGTGAAATGCACATTCTGCATACTAATCCCCCCCCGGGCCCCGCGGCCCCCAAGCCCCATCTGAAAAAACCTGCCTTACATGGATAAAAGGGTAATTCCTCCCTTGAGTGAGACAGGCAGGTGCAAATCAATAAATAAAGGGGAGTATATACCCAAATGTCTTGGGAGCAAAGTAAAGGAAGAGGATTGAGAGCAGCGAGAAAAAAATAAATAGAAATTACAATTCCAGAAAGGAAATTAAAATAAAATATATTTTTTAAAAACCATATATTCTTCAAATATTGAAACACGACAGTGCTGAAAGTATCACATATTCGCACAGAAACAGTTTGAGTAGTGACTGTCATTTTAGATGTGGTTTTTTGAAATTATTTTTTATTTTTATTTCCCTTGATCTCACCTGACTCAATCAAATCCAGCACTTCAAATAAAACAACTGAAGCTATTTCCATCCGAACCCCAGAGGATTTTGTATGATCTCTGCTTCTCCCTTCGCTGCAGTCCCGCTCTCCTCCAGAAAACTCCCATGAAGGGTTAAAGCACCGGGGATGAAATGCATCAAAGAAGCCTTTGTGGACAAAAAAAAAAAAAAAAAATGGCTTGAAAAAAAAAAGAGAATAAAAGTATGGCTTGAAAGCAATGAATGGGCAGCAAGGGGATAAAATGGCCCCGTGTCCATCGGTGATTCATTTCATATTCCGCTCATCACACTAGGCAGAAAGCAATCTCAGGTAACAGGCCTTATGTTAATAACATGAGTCACTTCTTTTCAGAAAGACAAAAGTGGAGGAGGGCACTGAACCGGCGCTCTCTTTTTATCCTCCCCTGGTAGGTCTGGGAATTCGGACCAGAGAGAATGGGCTTGCTATTGTTCCTCTTGTCTGTACCGGCGTGATTAGGGGAGGGGGCTGTTACACCGGGTCAGACATCGATGATTTCCACTGGCTAAGCATATTGCCCACATTGACCCGACGCAGAGCCCCCACTTAGTTCCTCAAACCCAGGTCACCGTGGGAGTAATTGGTTAGATTTGTGCCAGTTTCTGAGCCACGCGTTCAATTCATTACGAATCTGCCCGTCTGTTTGCATCTCCAAACCGAAGCGCTGCCTCGGACACCGCTGTGCCAAGGAGATGATTAAAAACAAACAGAAACAAGATCAGGGTGGCACGGCGGTACAGCGGTTAGGCTTTTGCCTCACAGTGAGGAGGTTCCCGGTCTGATTCTGATAAGGGGCCTTTTCCGCGTGGGTGTGCTCTTGGTTCTCCGGTTTCTTCCCACAGTTCAACAACATGCAAGAGGTTGATTGGAGACCCTAAATCACCCAGACATGTGAATAAGAGAATGAATGGTTGTATGTGTCTATATGTGGCCCCGTGATCAATCCAGGGTGAACCCCGCCTATCACCCAATCACAGCTGGGATAAGCTCCAGCCCCTCCGCCAGTGCACGATAAGCAGTAAAGATCGTAAATTAATCGAAAAAAAAAAGATTTCTTACGGGATTAGAAGAATGTCTACATGTAGCCTGTACAATACTGTGTCGATTTTCATAAAACAACAAAAAACAAATGCGCTGTCAGTAATATCTCTACTCTTGTTGTTAAGCAGAATAAAACCTTTGCAGAGAGCCGTGTTTTTCCTCCCTTAGTATAAATAAAATGGTTGGACTGTAATATCCAGAAATGTCTTCCAGATGGGAAAAACATAAGTGCAAAAACACCTAAGTGCGAGCAGAGGTCGAAACAGCAACCTGAATTTTGTGAGTAATGAGTTTTTTTTCTTTAATTCTATACATGTAATGACATTTCTCTCAGTCATAACTCCGTGTGTATTTGAATCATTGAGAACCTGTACTATCGTGGGTGTAATAAAGAGACCTTATATAAAGGAGGACGTATATATGTATTTAAACGCTTTAAAAATGTTTATGACATGATCTTGACCTATTTTTCAATATCACACACTTCACGGAAGTGCGAAATGTGTTCGAATAAATAAAAAACTGAGACGGTGAGTGAGTTAAGACTGCAGAGTGACGATGCTCAGAATGATATACGTGAGAGAAAGACTCCTCTTAAATTGCATTTGAAATCAGGATTCTTACATTAGAAACAAGTGAAACTATGTCAAGTTTTGATGCTTTGCTTTGAAGAAAATTTTTTTTTTTTTCGGAAAACACTTCCACCATTTGCGAGAATTAAGGCCACAGTTATCTTAATCACGGTTTTGTTGGAGCTTTGGTACGGTTTCCATCAGCACAGTGGAAATGCTTTATTTTTAAAAGTACCCTTGGAGGTAGTTGGAGGTGGAAATTGCCCGCAGGTGTGCATGCATATAAAATGGTAATGGGACAGTCAGACACAAAGGACTGCTTGAGTGCCGTGCTCTTGAAAAGGGAACTCTGCTGATTGGCCTGTCACGTTCACAGATGCAGTAATAAAACTAAGCAGGGCAATTACTGTAAATGAAGAGCAGTCAGCAGCTGACGGTGGTTTGCAATACACCCCTGTCCCTTCCCAAAATGATGTGATGGGAGACCAGACAAAGAAAGTACCTCTAAGCTGGGAGGGGGGGACACCATCCTTATTCTGCGGTAACAATGCAATGACAAGCTCACAAAACATTTCAATGGGTGATGATAAAGCTGCCTGTCCTGGAAAAAAAAAAAAAAAAAAAAAAAACAACCTTCCATCAAATTTATGTCCAAGGGAGGGCATGATTTTATCTAAGAGAAGGAGACAAACGTGTCCGACACGTTTCACGCTCATTATCAGCCTCGAGAGAAACGACTGCATTGCCATCTAGCGGTCGTATGAAGGAAATACAGCAAGAGCCCATACAAGTTGGCCTGTTGTCGCAGTGATGCTGAGTAGCACCTAAAGAGAAAAAAAAAAAAAAAACATCATCCATCCATCCATCTATCTAAAATAGACACTTTAATTCTTCCTGTCAATTTCATAAATCTCACACACAGAATAACTTAACTGATGGTCAAATTAAATGTCATTAATTATTCTCCTTTCAGGTGTCACCACATCAAACCCATCCAACCATTCTCAGAATCTTCTTGTCTCATGACAACTAACTTCAGGTCCTCTTTCACTCCATCCATAAGTCTCCTCTGATCTTTTTTCTAGACCTCCTGCCCGGCAGCTCCAACCTTCTACTGAGATCTTCGCCATCCCTCGTCAGTACATCTCCAGACCATTTCAGTCTGACTTTATCTCCACATTTATGTGTGATGTCCTGCTGATGGACTTGTTCCCGATCTTATCCACCATCCATCCTCCTCACTTCCAAAGAAAACCTCAACATCTTCATCTCTGCCGCCTTCGGCTCTTCCACCATTTTTTTTCCCTCAACGCCACTGTCTCTAAACCGGGCACCGCTGGTCTCACCGCTGTCTCAGTGAAACTAATTTCATTCCGATCCTTTTATAGTTTCTTTTGCATTATGATGTCCTGCTGTTAAGATAATTTCTTACAATCTTTTTAAAAGGTTATTACAGGATGATTTTGTTCCTCACAGAAGTTTATATTATATTGAAGTACTTTCTTGCAGACAACGAAGACACTGTTTCGGTTAGTTCTTCATGTTTCGGCTTATGGTTTTTTTTAATAGCAGTTTACTCTCTGTGTTTGCCAGGATTCTGAAGATTTTGCTTCATCCAGTGCTGAAGCGAAGAACAAATTAACTGTAAAGTGTCAAAGTTTTTTCAGTATTTCTCGTCTTAAGTGTCAATTTTTTCAGTATCTAAAGTAACCTGAGGAGGTATCACAATTTGAAAATACTAATATTTACATAACTAATATTGTCATGCTCTAAATGAGATGTTTTAAAGTGGTGTTTCTTTCATGTAGAGCCATTTAAAAGAAATTTTAAAAAATGCAATACTTTGTATAGAAAATATCACAAATCCTTCCAATCTGTGCTCATGAGCAGATCTTTAGTAGTCAAAGACTGAACCCAAATATGAAGATCACAAAGTAAACAGGAATACTGGAGTTGAGTTACATTTATTACAAATGATGACTTCAGTAACATTAAATATGTGGGGCTCACTTGTATACTGCTGTCTGTTCTGGGAAATAAGGCCATTATAAAAAAGAAAAAGAAAAAAAAAAAGAAAATCATTATGTTTTTCTTGATTGAGGGTGACCACATTTCCATGCAGTTTTATAAGTCCTTTCTTCCTCCCTCCTCCATGAAAGCCCCTGACCATCGGGATTTGTGGGCTCAGAGTCCCGGTCCTCCGGCAAATATGAGCTCAAGGGCAGCCTGAATATCACCATCTGTGGCCTGCAGCGCCCTCAGCATCAACTCTTCATCCTGGATCCCCATGTCCCTGAGCTGCTGCATCTGGGACTGCCAGCGGCCCTGGCAAAACAAAACCAAAAACATTCAAACCAAAGAAAAGTGTAAATTACTGCTGATGCAGGATGTACTTTAGACCACGCTCTACAGAAACTGCAGATCCTCACCTGTATAGCAGACATGTTGGTGGCCTGCAGAGCTTGCTGTAGTGCCTGGCTGAACAGGTCGTTACTGACCGGGGTTCCTGCGGGCATGGGGGCCACACCGCTCGAGGGGTCCGACTGCAATACAGTTAGAATAATGGAGAGGTGGTCTGCACGTGCTTGATGTAAAGAACTTCTGAATGTGCATATTTGTGTATTTCTTCACTCATAATTTCAACTCTTTATGAATGTTTGAATAATAGTTTTACAATGCTGCTGTGTTCTTTTTCTTTTTTTCTTTTTTTCTTACTCAATTTTATCTGCTAAATCTCACCTGGCTGTTGGTGGTGGGAGTAACCGCGCTGCTGTCAGGAGTGCTGGCGAGGGCCAGGGCCGTTGCAAGCTCGCTCTGTGTTATTGGTCGAGGGCCCGTTGCCCCGGTGTGGCTCAGAGACACTGGTCTTATTCCTGCTGAGGAGCCCGCTCTGCTGGAAGGACCCGCGGGGCTTCCCTGTAACATATTTTGAACACAGAAAAATAAAAAGAGCCTCAAATAAGCATCGCCTGCTTTTTGTAACATGTTGGGTGAGGACAGTGTCGCAGACTCACAGACTGGAAATCTTCCTCATCGTCAGACATGCCCTCAAACATGAAGCCCCCTGCCACAGAAAGAAGCAGATTTTTCATAAATGGCTCCAGGAAAGTGAGAAAGAATTAGAGAGCATGGGTTAAACTTAAGAAAACAAGGGGGGGGGGGGTTCATTCATATAGGTCTATCTGCCTTTCTGATTGCTATGCAGGAAGTCCAGGCGCAATTACATTTTTATCCAAACTAACCTCAATTGCTCCAAAACATATACAGCTCCTTAAATGTTATCTGGTACAGCTGTTTGCAATCCTTCCATTAATTCTGTTTTGACTTTGCTATCACTTCTGCTCACCTGGCATGTCACTGTAGGAACTGCCAGAGACGTTGCGAGATGAACTGGCGCTGGACTGAGCGGGCATGCTGCCCGCCACTGAGTGCAGGACCAAGATAATGGCATTGACAAGGGCCGGGTGTGAACTGATCAGCCTGTAAGACAGGGATGTGAAGCCGTGCATTTAAATGACCCGCAACCAAATTGTTCGCACTGCACTTTCCAAACGATGTCAGAACAAATGCGGCGGCGGAAGAAAACGGCACACTTACACGTCCAGCATGTTAGGGTCAGTGAACTGCACAAAGAGATCTTTGTCTTGGAGCACACCTGAACCAAATTAGGGGAAATGTTACTCATTCGTAGGGGTTTGCCGAGCGGTCCTGACATTTTCTGTAAAAAAAAAAAAAAAAAAAAAACACAGCAAGGAGGAGCTTTCCATGCAGAGTGAGAGGTCGGCCAGATCTTACCGAGTGCAACGGGGTCCGACCTGAGTCCTGGTGTGGCCACAATGATCTGGTCCAGAGACTCTTTATTTGTCAGCATTTTATATACCTACATAAAGAAGGAAAGGAATTTGCAATGTAAGTGTCATCACAGGAGCAGAGGAAGAAATGCTTCAAGTAGTAGTTGCAGGAAAAGTAGAAAATTGAACAGATACATACATTTTATTTTTGTGTGTGTGTGTGTGTGTATATATATATATATATATATATATATATATATATATATATATATATACACACACACACACACACACACACACACACACACATAAAAATCTACAGGCTTTGAATTATTTCTTCAAACCACTGCTAAGTCCTACTCCGCTGATTTCTAAGCTTTCAGCATCATCACTTCTGATTACCATTCTGCACTGATAACCAAATGAAGTCATGTCCCCATGACAGATCTGAATGTCTAACAGATGAGAGGGTCTGTTATAGATGGATGAAACATTATTTGAGTGCGCTGTGTAGATAAACCTGTCGAGACTCATCTTAGAGTAGTAGCTGGCTGCCGGGGCGGGGTGTGTGTGTGTGTGTGTGTGTGTGTGTGTGTGTGTGTGTGTGTGTGTGTGTGCGCACATCCCTTTATTTATTTAATCAGGCAGTCTCACTGAGATCAAGACGTGTTTTCCAAGAGACACCTGACAATAAAGAGACTTTTACAGTCAATACAGAGAATAAACAAAACCAAATCATAAACAAGAATTGAATAAAAAAACATCAAACGTGTTCACAAGACTAGACTTTTATGAAGAGCTTGGGATGAGGGGATCAAAAACCCCTTTCAGTCACTGTGGTAACTTGATTTGAGTGACAAAACAACTGTGAGTTAATGAGAATTTTTTTTCCAGTTCTAAGGAAATCCAACCTACCTTGAAATCCAGAGAACAATGATGAGTTGAAAATGTTTGTTGATGATAAAACAATGCACTGTGACAAAACAGCCCACTGTTAAGTGATACTGCATGAAAATACACAATACCTCCTTTGTCAAGGACAGGCATGAAGGCTGAGTATACAATAGTAGGGTTGCTGCTAGTAAACATACATCCTTAATTCTGTGCAGGGTGGCAGTTTAATTTCTAATTTTTGAGTCAAATCCATTCAGTCACTTTTTTATGTATTTCTTACCCTTTACACCGGGTCACCGGGTTCCTGTTGCAATGCCAACCTGACATTGTCGAGGGGCAAGTACTAAAGATTGGAATTTGCTCACCACCTAACTTCAGTGCTGCCTTTTGAGTTAAATGCTACATAAAACTCTTGAATCACATTCTTACATCACGACATAAATCGAGATAAAATCGCAGCTCCATTGTCAAGAGTCACACACGGAGGTGAATTTGCATTTGAAAATTTTATGTGACAACACAGTGGTAATTGATGTCACAGACTGACTGAAGGCCATCAGTAACAATCTTTCTGCGCAGTAAGAGTGGAACCAGTTAACCATATACTTGTTTAAACCTGAAGACTGCAGTTTATGGAGTTTGATTTTTTGAACATTGGTGGAAAAAACTGAAATGCATCTAGGTAGACCAAATAAATTCTAGACAGCTGTGGATAAATGACTCAAAAGGAGAAGCATCCAATACATTAACCAAACATATTTGGATTAAGGAAGGTTTTTAACCATCCTCAATCATAACTTTCAGTGTAAAATGTTACACAAAGTTGCACAAAATAGTTTTCTCGACCATTGTCAAATCAGTCAAATACTTTTCATTGGCGTGCAAGTGAGAAGTGTTGAGGAACTGAGATGAGGTATGCAAGGAAGGAAGTAATTTGAGAGGAAGGGTGGATAACCTAAACTGATAAAAAATAACTTAGATTGCACTCAATGACAGAGCACTGGTTGATATCCTTTAACTTGGCTGACTAAGACTCGTCCCAAACACACTGGGCAGTGCCAGTTGTTGATTCATTTCTTTTCTTTTCAAGATGTCATGACTCTCTACCAAGAGGCTTCTTCAGTTTTCAGAAAAAGAGGACAAAAAAGCTTGTTGGTACAACAACAAGCCTCACTCGGGTGAACAACATTCTTCATAGACTCTTCCCTATCAGTTTAAGGCTTTGGTGAGTGGTAATTTTGCAGTTGCCTGTTTAATGTATTAAGGGGGGGGTTCTAGAGGAGGCTGATGGAGGAGTGATATGTTTGTGTGAGGGTCCTCAACTCACCGAGTCTCTGTAGGCCAAGTTAAGAGAGTGTAGAGCAGTGTGAAACACCCGGAACTCCCTTGCTGCGGTTGCCCTGTTAACAGGCTCTGATGAGAGAGGATAAAAATGCTTCCATTTACAGAGCTATCTCAATTTTCAGATTCAAAACACAATTATCAATGTAAAAATGACAGACCTGGGTTACTGACAGGCTCTGGCCAAGTCTTTTTGAGTACATGTACAGTGGCACCAGGTTGGATCCCACAGGCTTCCAGGGTTAGCTCATCTTTAAGTTTACGACCACAGTGGACCAGCTCTGGAAGAGCACACGCTTCATTTTAAAGACATGGACACATATACATTGTTTGAACAGGGATGTGAACACGGGCTTGATTCCCCTCAATGGTGTATGTGCATATTTCTGCTTCACAGCCAACATCTCAACACACACATTTGTATCGATTAATGTTTTAATTTCTGCTGGATCTGCGACATACAATACCTATTAGTTCAGGGTCAGGGATGGTGTCAGGGAGCTGAGCTGCTACAAGCTGTTTTAGAGTAGCGACTCTGTATCCTCCAGGGGGAACATCACCTGGCATCATCTCTGGGAAGTGGAAGATGGATTTGGGCTGATCCACCATCTTTAGAGACAGGTGCCATTCCGGAGAACCCATCTAAAAGATAAACAACAGACAGTATTAAGTTACTATCGTCATGTCCACAGCACGATTATATCACAGATCGGTCCGTTTCAATGTATGCTAACGATGACACCGACGGTTACGAAGGCATTGTTGTATTTGTTTTTATTTGTGAAAGGATTAGTATCTATTTAAACATTTCAATATATACTTCCACACACACACACAGAAACAAAACATTAAAATTAGTCGGAAAGTTTAAAATCTGATCGAACAGGTATCCTTGACGACACCTCTTTTTGGCTTTTTACTGTATTTTGGTGGAATTCACATATAAGAGACGTTACGTTAGCATACATTCTCCGCCGCGTCAAGCTGCCTTCGCTTACGAGAGGCGGTGTCGGTGAACAATTTTACATTTTTTTGCCACAAGGGTTTGTATTAATAAAGTTTAATTCGTCAATGCGTCACAGCACACTCGAAAACGAACTCGATAAACACGAAATATCTAAAAGAAGTGCACACTCACCATTTTTTTATGTTGACATTCAATTCACTTCCTGGTTTTGTCATGTGGTACACGCTACGTTTGCGTCCATCATCCAAACGACGCATCATGTACATCTGTTTCCTTCCTCGTTTTTTTTTTTTCTTTCTATTTTTATTTTTATAACGGCGGTTATCGGTGCTGGAATTATCTCCTTATCTTTACTGGAAATATAACAAGATAACGGAAAAAAAACCCACACATGACTCATTCGACTCAAAACCACATCTTAATGTGACGTCTGTCTTTGGTTTTTGGACGCATCTTCTTGCATCACGTTAACAGCTGAATGTATACTTCAGGGTGCTTACAATCTGCCTAACTAGTGGCTAAATATTTATCTCAATAGAAAAAAAAAAAAAGTGAAATGATTCAAAAAGTAGCGTATCCCATTTAGCTTGGTGGCAAATCGTCATGGGTGATACGTTCCAGGACCGTAAGACAATAAATGAAAACGATGGAAAAAGAAGTTAAATTCAAATTACACACACACACACACACACACGATCGCTGTTTATTTCTATAAGTGAATCAATAAAAGGATTTGACGTTTAATGTGAGGGGTCGGGACTCTAGCAACTCTTTCCCCCCCCCCTCGGGATGACATCACTGCTGGACAAAGCAGCAAGGAGTGGTTTCTGTAAAAAAGAACCGTCCCCAAATCAATGGAACAAACACGCACACTTAGATAATCCGTACCGAAGCCTTATCCACCGTCACCCCCCCCCAACAAAACACAGTTATCTTGTCAGCTGTTCGTTTTTTTTCCCTTTTTTCTTTTCATGTTTTGACCTGAGACGGATTTTCCTCTGAGGAAAGTAAAAAAAAAAACAAAAAAAACAAAAAAAAAAACGACTGAGCCGGGAAGACGAGTCCCCTCGCGCGATGGTGGGGAGTTGCTTT
>CAAKHD010026902.1:249742-264742 GCA_901007705.1 Fistularia tabacaria
GCCGACTTTGGATTAAAAAAAGGTAAAAAAGAGGAAAACAGGGGAGGAGAGAGGGGTGGGAAACCAAACAAAACAAAATAAACTAAAAAAAAAAAAAAAAAAAATCCCAAAGCTGATGCTCCATTCATTATTCAGGAATTATAATCAGATTCTTGCAAGCTGTGGCAGCGGCGATGTATGATTAACTCAAAACACCCAGCGCTCCTCTGCTCTGGAAAGGGCAGTTTTTAAGAACCAGGTCATGTACAGGATGTCAAATTATAAGCTCACTTGTGTGCTTTTGGCCAAACATCCTTATTAAATTGTATTGTATGTAATCTGGCGGCAAGACTGCACGATGGTTAGCACTTCTGCCTCACAGCAAGAACATCCCTGGATTGATTCCGAGGAGGGGAGTTTTCATGTTCTCCCCCCATGTCTGCATGGTTTCCACCGGTTTCCAAATCCAAAAACATGCAGTAGATTAATTGTCATAAATTGCCCAGACTTGTGATTAAGATCGCCTGGCGACCGGTGCACGGTGTATCCCGCCTGAAGAGAATAAATGAATGACTGCTGTCTCTTCTTTTAATGTAGCCTAAATAGAAGTATATAATTCAAATTTTAAAAACTTGAAATGTTTTGAAATGTTCAAAAACATTTTGATTTTGTGATTAAAATCAAGCAAACATTGCAGTGAATATTACTACCGGGTCGAAAAACAAGAAATGCATTAAATTGAAATTACAAAAAAGAGAAAGAATATCCAATACAATCTCGATACAATCCGAATGCCAGAATACCAAGATAACCCACCTCCTCATTTCAATTACTAGATATACTAGGTGAGTACGTCAACAGTAATTTTGAACAGGTCGATGGAATTCCCCCATATCATAAGGATACAGAAATACTATATATATATATATATATATATATATATATATATATATATTCCTGCAAACTATATACATATGTAGTTTTTCTGTGTGTGTGTGTACATATATATAGTATATCATGTAAAACGTCTCTTTAATTGTGGCTGATATTCTTCGATCACATAGAACCCTTGACACTTTTCTCCACCCATTCTAACCTGCTTGAACCCGTTTCTTCACCTCTTTTCCACACTCTCCATTGCTCTGGACTGTTGACCCAAAGTACTTGAAATCCTCCAACTTCTTGATCTCCACTCCCTGTACCTTCACCGTTCCACCCGGGTTCCGCTGTAACTAACCATTCTTCTCCTTTCCAGAGCAAACCTCCACCTCTCAAGATTTTCCCCAACCTGTTCCCTGCTGTCACTACAGATCACAATGTCATCTGCAAACATCATGGTCTGTGGGGATTCCTGTCTAACCTCATCTGTCAGCTTGTCCATCATCACTGCAAACAAGAAGGGGCTCCGAGGTGATCCCTGATGAAGTCCAATCTCCACCTTAAACTTCTCTGTTACACCTACAGCACACCTCACCACTATCTCACAGCCAGCATACATGTCCTGCACCAGTCTAACATACTTCTCTGCCACTCCAGACTTCCTCATACAATACCAGAGTTCCTCTCTTGGCACCCTGTCGTATGCTTTTTTTTCTAGGTCTACAAAAGTGCAATGCAGCTCCCTCTGACCTTCTCTGTGCTTCTCTACTAGTATTCTCAAAGAAAATACTGCATCTGTATTACTCTTTCTAGGCATGAAGCCATACTGCTGCTCACAAATGCTGACTTCTACTGTCAGTCTAGTTTCCACTACTCTCTCCCATAACTTCATTGTATGGCTCATCAACTGTATCCCTCTACAGTTACCACAATTCTGTACATCCCCCTTTTTCTTGAAAATGGACACCATCACACTTCACCATTCTTCAGGCATCTTCTCACTCTCTAAGAGCCTGTTAAATAATATAGCCAGAAACTCTACCGCTGCCTCTCCTAGACACTTCCATACCTCCACAGGTATATCATCAGGACCAACTGCCTTTCCACTCTTCATCCTCTTCAGTGCCTTCCTCACTTCACTTTTACTTACCTCTGCTACTTTTTGGCCTACATTAGTCACCTCTTCTACCCTTCCCTCTCTTTCATTTTCCTCATTCATCAGTTCTTCAAAGTACTCTTTCCATCTTCCTATCACTCTTCTAGCATCTGTCAATATATTTCCCTCTCTGTCCTTAATCACCCGTACCTGCTGTACATTCGCTCCATCTCCATCTCTCTGTTTTTCATATTTGTATAAATCATTCTCTCCCTCCTTACTGTCCAACCTAGTATACAAGTCATCGTACACCCTTTGTTTTTTCCTTTGCTACCTCTATCTTTACCTTACGCTGCATCTCCCTGTACTCCTTTCTGTTCTATTCAGTCCCCTCAGTGTCCCACTTCTTCTTTGCTAACCACTTTCTCTGCGTACACTCCTGCACTTCCTCATTCCACCACCAGCGCTCCTTATCTAATTTCCTTACAGATGACACATGTTGAAGTTCGCCGACTTCCCCAGGTTCCTAGTCAGGAGGATGATACGAGCGTATAATGAGGTCACGTATAGGGGGGCGCATGAGAAAAAGAGGGCAGGAGGCAAGTGCCTGAGGCACAGAATTCAGGATAAATACATGCGCAATTTCTAATATGGTTAGACTCTCACTGGCGGTGTATGCACACACGTGTGACGGTGTCTGGGTGTACATCTGCACTGAAATAGAGAGTGTCGGCAAAGCAGAAGGTCTCTGAGTGAATTTCCTCTTTGATCAACGGAACCGGGGAAGTCGGCAAACTTCAACACACATCAAGTATTCTCCTACCTGGCTCCCTTGTCACTTTAGCTGTGGTTGTCCAGTCATCTGGAAGCTTTCCCTGACCACCCAGAGCCTTTCTCATCTCCTCCCTGAAAAGCATACAACACTCCCTTTTCAGATTCCACCACTTCGTCCTCTGCTCTGCCTTTGTCCTCTTGACCTTCCTTGTCACCGGAGTCATCCTACAGACCACCATCCTATGCTGTCTGGCTACACTCTCACCTACCACTATTTTGCAGTCACTGATCTCTTTCAGATGACCTTGTCTACACAAGATGTAGTCTACTCGCATTCTCCTACCTCTGCTCTTATACGTTACCCTACGTTCCTTGTCTTTTCTGGAAAAAAAGTGTTCTCTACAGCCAATTCCGTCCTTTTTTCAAAGTCTACCACAATTTGTCCTTCTGCGTTCCTATCCTGGATAACAAACCTACCCATCACTTCTATTGCCTGTACCAACATCTCCATTGAAGTCTGCACCAATTACCACTCTCTCATCCCTGGGGAATGTACTGCATCACTTCGTCTAACTCATTACAGAACTTTTCCTTCTCCTCTAACTCACATCCCACCTGTGGGGCATAGCCACAAACAACACTGAGCATCACACCTTCAATTTCCAGTTTCAGACTCATAAGTTTATCTGACATTCTCTTCCCCTCCAGAACATTCCTAACAAACTCCTCCCTCAAGATAACTCCTACTCCCATTGCTCTTCCTGTCAGTACCATGATATTACAACTTAAAACCTGCTCCCAAGCTTCTAGCCTTACAGCCTTTCCATCTGGTCTCCTGAACCGACAGTGTATCCACCTTCCGTTTCTGCATCATGTCAACCAACTCTCTACCTTTTCCTGTCATCGCTCAATTTTCAAAACCCCTACTCTCAGTCCCAGACTCTTGCCTTTCCTCTTCTCTCTCTCTCTGTCTTTCTGAACACACCTTCCTCCTCTCCTACTTAGACCCAAAGTAGCCCAGTTTCCACTGGTACCATGTAGGTACCAAAGGCGGTCGTTGTTAACCCTGGCCTCAACCAATCCGGTATGAAACTCTTAGGTTCGATTTGCATATTTGGTCTGGGCAAAAGTTTTATGCTGTATGCCCTTCCTGACGCAACCCTCTGCATTTATCCGGGTTTGGGCCTGGGAAACACTGGCTGCATTATATCATGTAAAACATCAACTCCTTGATTGTGATTAATGAATATTCCTTATCCTATCAAAATATATATTATCAGGTTAAGTGCTTTGATGCGTGTGTGACAAATGACAAGTAATGAACAAACCTGTCAAACATTGTTATTACGCTCACACAATGCTACCAGCTTCCAGTTGTTGCAAGTAATACTTCACTCGGTTTGAAAATTAAATTCATGCCCTGCTGGCTTCAAATTATTTGTTGCAAATTTAACCACAAACTTGCCCAGATTGGATGTACTAGCCAAGTGATGCTGAACATCTGCGAAATCTAAAATAAAAATGTATGCACAAGAATCAATATCATAATGCAATTATTCCTGCATCATTTTCATAATCTAATACATTTTTTTCGTTAACTCGCACATACCTAACCCACTTCTTACCTTTCTTGAATTTCCTCGTCTTCAATGGCAGCTGTGCCTGCCGTTGCCTTAACCTTTTTCGAGTGCTATCTATACATACATTTCTTTTTTCAATTTTCATCATCAGCGACCCTAAATTTTGTTTCAATAAACATTTCCATTAGCAATATCTGTGCTGCTCCGGAGATTCTTTCAATGAAGGGCGCTCGCAGTTAATTTACTCTTTTACATATTTCATTGCAACGAAGCCTCACTTCCACAGCCTCATTCTCTTCTCTCCTGTTAGCGAGTCATAATATTTGAAACCCATATTTTTGCATTGACCCGCCAGAATTAATCCTAATATCCCTAATGCTTTGCGGAGGCTCACTTTTTTCTGGTCCAAATGTGCCGTCGAGATAAGGTATTGTCATCGTTGGATGCGTTTTCTGGAGGGGGGGGGAGGGGGTCTTTTGGGCCTTTTATCGCAATGCACCCTCCTATGAGCCCCCCCCTCGCCCCCCCGCGAGATGGTCAAGCCCGGGTGTTTAACCCGATCCAGCTGGAGTCCTTTGAACCCACTTGTCTGAGCTCTTTTTACCTACTCTTTGCTGTCATCACTTAGCAGCTCCTGCGAGCTGGCAATGACCAACCAAATAAAGGCCTGTCTGGTTTTATCATTATAACCTTTTCTCAGCAGCACTTGACAGATGCCCGGTGAGGAACAACCACCTGTGGATCAGCCAGATTAAAGAGAGACTCAAATGGAGATAACCTCACCACACTGGCTCATAATTCTTAATCCGTAGTGCTGCGCTATATGCAGGGTACTTCTGGACTTAGAGCTAACCTTCCCACGGAGAAAGGTTCGTATTATAGCCTGACGTGCCGCTGCTCACGTCTTTGTGAGTAGATTAATACCGCGAAACCTCACGGTGATTCCATCCATGCCTCGCTGTCTTACTTGTTTTCGAATTCTTTTCAGACTGGAATTGACTCGGCCCGTTTCTTCTTCCTTCGCCGACGCATAATCCTACCTGCAACCTTCATCACTCGCCCATCAGCCACCAACAGATGGCTTTTAAAGACTTCCCGCTGAGAAAAAAAGAGGGCCGTTACAAACTTTATTCCTATAAATGCAGAGACATTACTCTGTTTAATGTTCACGTCTGCACATCATACACACGTATTTGCCACAAGCCTGTGGCGTCAAGGGAAGGGCAATAATGTCAGACAAATTGTGTAAGTAAATGGGTACCAGGTCGTCCCAGACATGAGCACATTCCCCCCCTGCATACCAATAAGACACCAAAGTAGCATTTCGCTGAAAAAGCAATTTTTTAAAATGCAAAAAAAGGGGTGAGAAAGCTCAGAGCAAAGATACTGAGGGGACAAAACAGAAACAGTCACCATCAATCTCAGTTTGCCAGGTTTTTCCTCTAAAAGCGATGTCTCTCGTCGTCTCCCAGAGAGGAGCGGCGTCTTGTAGCAACGGCCACCGTGGAGCCGCTGCGAACATCTCGAACAGAGGCCTCGTGCCGGGCAGTCTGGTGGCTCTGACGGACGCCACCTAGATGACGACCGTTAATTGAAACTAAAGCTCGAAACAAATTCAAAGACATCCCTTCGATGTAATCCTTATATTCGCACTTGTGTTTTTCATCCTGGCTAATCCCTGTCCCGACAACCAGACCATCTTCTTTCCATTAGCACTGTTGTTATTGTTCCTGGCTATCTCTTTCCCGCGAGATTGACGGTACCGCGCAGAAACCGAGCAAAGAAGTTTAAATCTCTCACCGCGCTCACAGAGGTTGTTTGTATCAATCACTTCACCGGTATTAGGCGAATGTGATTTAAGCGTGAGTGCCTGTTTTGTCTCACTGAGTTTTATACCTCGTTCTCTTTAGTGTTTCTTCCACGCCTCACTGCATTATCTGAATGAATGTCTCTATCTCTGCCATGTGACTCATTGTAAGAGATATATACGGCTATTTCCAATTTTGCACAAAGCCGACGCTTTGCCTTGCCTTAGGCTGTGTAGGCCCCTCCAGCAGGGCCCAGTCCAAGCCCTGGTCCTGCTTGCTCGTCTGTGATCAAAACGCATCATCTACAAGTCCTCCTCTTCTATTTTTGCAACAGGCCAGGGTAAAGCCAAGTTTTTCATCCTGAAAACACCTAATCGACTTGTCTTCTCCTTTTCCTCATTGCCCCAGCTTGTCTACAATGAGCCCGAAGGCTCTTTTTTTTTTTTTTTCAGCCTGAAGCTATTCTCCATCAAGGGACTTTATTCTCCTTTGGTCACAGCTTAAGAGGCCAGCTTTCTTCCAGGCAGGTAAAACTTGGCTGACAGTTGGAGAGTAAGCAGCTTTGATCATCGCCGCCTTCTTGCTGGAGACCCAAGATGACTGGCAAACGGTTCTTACCTCTGGAATATAATATACAGGGCAACAAACTTTTATTTTACTTGTGAGGTGTGTGTGTGTGTGTGTGTGACATGATGACTAAAGCAGTTTACCAGAAGAAATATTAAACTTGGCTCCCAATGTCTTCCCTGCTTACCTTGCTAGTATTTTAATTTATTTATTTTACTATGAGTACTTTCTTGACACGTGGAACACACGTGGGCTCTATATTGATCGTTTCATCTACAGAATTGTGGAAATGCATTCATTTCACTGAATTTGAATGTGTAATGAGAATGCATTTGAAAAATGAATGCACATACACACCTCATTGTGTTACTCCTTCACACTGGCTTTTGAAATTAAGCATTCCTGGATGTTTGCTTATTTCAGTATGGCAGAGTTCAAAATACACATGTGCAGCCCTGCATGGATTCTCACACACACACACACACACACACACACACACACACACACACACACACACACACACAGCACACACGCTCACACATGCAGACAGAACTCTGAAATATCATAATTTCTCTGTGCAGGATGCGAGTTCCAATTAGTCAACCGCTAATACTACCTGGCAAATAAAAACAGGCAAATGAACACAATCCCAACAAAAGCGGGGGCCATTATGTCAGCATTGCAATCCGCACATATACACATATCACACAAATAATACTTAACACAATTCCAAAGACAGGCAATCTGATAAGGTAAAGGTCTTTCTGATTCACCAGTTATGTCTTGTAATATCGCCATGCATTGCTATTCTAGTTTTTGCTCATTCCTTTGCTACTGTGAGACTTTGTTTCGCATTTTTGGAAGGAAATGTTCGAGCACAGCGACAGAGTATTTGATTACAATGAAGGTATAATTAAAAATTGTCACAGAAAATCTCCAAGTAAATCGTGCTTATTGCGGTTGCTTTGTGGAAGTTCAACTGCAGGACGCTACCTGGCTTGCTTCATATGGACGAACTGCATCGGGACTTAGTTCTATTAAATATCGTGGTCATTTCCATCGCTATTCCATCGATTATATTGTTAATGAAAGTACACTGTGGGCTGCAATGTTGTGCACGGATACAGGAAAGATAAACCCTTCGTGAACAGCAACATAAAAAAATTTTTTTTAAAAAAATGACATCTGTCGTATTGGACTCATGCTTTGATGCTTGAGTCCTGCTGTCAGTGGAGGAGCTCCAATTGTTTACAACAGAAGCAATTTGCTTCGTCTTGCTCCTGATTTTAGCCCTTAGGAGCAATTTATTCCACCAGAGATATTGGAGAGAAAACAGTCAGGTCTGTAAAAATGCCTGTGAATCTTGGCTCTCGGCCCTGAAGCCCAAACAATACCTGAAGTGGCCCCTTGTGAGTCCCCTATAGTGTCTTCCAGAGAGTAAGGGAGCCTCATTTCTCACTGGCGATACTCCCTGTGTTTGAGGCTCCATATTGAGGAAGTGTTTTATCATACTCCTGCTTGCCCCCATTAAAAATCTATTTTTACCTTACCAGTCTGCCGAGGCCCGCTATGATACAAACACCCGAGGTAAAAGGATCACCTTTATTAGAAATAACAGTTGAAGATAAGCTCCGGTGGTGGTCGATATAATCTATAAAACCTATAAAAGACACCATTCCAACATATAAAACTCAAGTAATTGAATCTGCCATTCCATTTAAAACTAATTGAAAAGTATTTTTTTATCAAAGAGAAAAACAAGAGATAGAACAGCAACACATACACTGTGTCTAAAGGCAGAGTTGACTAATTTCATCCAATTCTGAATTTAAATAGGCTGTTTAGAATATGCGGTGCAGATTCCCATACAACGTGATCAGTTATTAGTTGGTAAAATATGGGACAGTTTTGCTGCATAAAAAGCCACAAAACAGGAATGTATCTTTAACACTCTTGAAGTTAGACAAAGCCGGTCAGCAACTTCGGCTCAGGTCATTTCGAGGTTTTATTTCATATGATCATGATTCACCTGCGCAGGCACACGCAATGCATGGGTATTGATACCGAAATAAAATAAAATAAATACAAAAATATGCATTGTTGGTTCAAGATAAAAGTTGTAAAAAGTGTTGAGAGATATGGCAAAAAAAAAAAATTACAATATTCAGAAGCACAGTTTTTGAAAATCCGGATCCATATCAATAGCAGGTTAGCTTTGGAAAATCAAACACCGGAACGATGGACTAATATCATACCGTTCCTGCATGGTAATGAAAGCTCTGATAAACCGGACGAATATTTCTAATCGCAAATGATGTCGAGAGAAATTCTAATTACAGTTTCCTTGATTTGACGATCGGATGAAGACCAATTTCACCATCAGAACTTGGGTAATTAAAGATTTAAAAATAATCCATGCTGCTATGGAAATTAAAGAAAAAAATCAAATGCAATAATGGGGTACCTGTCAGCTTCTGATGTGACGACACTTTTCATTTTTATTCTATTAAAACAGAATATACAGTATTATTATAGTTTGTCAGGGCTGCCAACATAATTCATGACCTTGAAAATTTGTAAAGGAAAGACTCGCTGTGTTTTGTTTTAACAAGGTGTATTTGATTTGTGCAACATTATATGAAAACTCCTTAAAAGTTCGTAATATTTAGGAGTCAATGGCGGTCCCGAAGGCCAAGGTGATCTCCAGCAGTCTGTTAAGTATTTTTAATTACAAATATTGTGTTCCCCCCCCCCTTTTTTTTCATGACATTAGAGAAAACTTTGTATCATACACATCTTTGTCTTTTTGTCCTTGAGCCGTGCTCAGTCTTTATCAGATGATTCGTGTCAACTGGTTGTATCGCTGTGGTCGAGGGTAGAAGGCCAAGCACGTTGGCTGCAGTCACGGATTCCCAGCTTCACAGATTCTTGTGCGTTGCACGGTTGTACTCGGAACTCCGAAGGAATACATGGAGGAATTTCCATGAGTGATCAATCTGGCTGCTGAAAAGAAGCCCTGGGTTGTTGTTTTTTTTTTTTTATTTCCAGTGTTAATGATGGATAGAGGGCCTCCCACCACTGTGTGTTTTAACACCACCCCCTCAGATTGAGAAAGACTTTTCCGGATTCCCGGGAGATTATTTCATCGAGTTTTTCTTCTCCTGTTTGCGCTCATTTCTCGAGGTGCACGCCACGAATCTATCCTGACGATATCACAATTGAATAAACACGTACGGCACAGCGGTTCGCCCGCCGCGATACAGTCTGTTGGTAGGGCTTGAAAAGGTATGTAATAATCATGTGGTGTCACAGCATCTTGTGAAAATGCTACGAAATGATCAACGTGCCCGTAAAATGCCAGAGCAAAGGTCTGGCAGTGTAATAAAGTGCGTTCGTCTACCGTCCCAGCCGGGCCAGTTGTCTAGAATAATGAAAACAAATCATCATCAGTGTCCGCGCGGATATTAAAATCACCCGCTGTAATTGATTTATCTGCGCGAAGGACCCGACACGATCATTGTTGTGATCGCAAAAGTTGTGATGGCAAAACATGAGTGCTTCTATGTTTGCATCTTAATCATATCACGGTTAGAAATTAATTAAAAGATAAACAGTTTACTTGTATTCTTGCCGTGCCGCCCTCTCACAGTAATAATGTTAAAATTGATTATTTCACTAATTCCATGACCTCTATCTTAGAAATGCGTATGAACGTGCGGCCGCAACGGCAGTATCCGTCTTCGATTAACTGGTTTTTTTTTTTTTTTTCTTAATTTTTTTTCTTTTCTTTTTTCTTTTCGAGCCTGCTGAGACGATCGCATTACGCCTCCGGCGCCAGCGGTTTCTCACATCCGAACAATCTTAGCTGCACCGGATGGTTTTGTCGGGTTCTTTTTGTTTGTTTGGTTTTTTTTTCTAATGGCAATTTTAATGTGTCGTCTCACTTCAAACAATCTAACCGTTCTCATTTACTCTCGACTCTTTGAACTGACCGGCTGAAGTTTGAATGTGAGAATGAATGGTCTGCATGACGCGTGAATGAATGAGTGAATGGTTGTACTCTATATGTGGCTGTGGGATGGAATGATGAGATATTGAATGAATGAATGAATGAATGAATGAATGAATGAATGAATGAATGAATGAATGAATGAATGAAGCTTTGAGTCTTTTCCCAATTCAAAATGTCATTTTTTTCTGTTTCATTTATCTATTTTTTTAACCCCCCAATGGCGTGTTTGTTTTTGTTTGGCTACATTGCAGATTTTGTTCCTTCCCTCAATCTGCTCCATGGTTCATTTCAAGGTTTTTCGGATATTGAACTGATTCGAGTCCTTGCTGATGCAGCCGAATGTTTGGGAGAGATCCTGGAATTTCCCAAACCGAAGGATTCAAGGAACTTCATTGTCATACGAGCACACCTTACAGTACGTGTTACGAAATGAGTACTCGGATCCGGTTACAAGCCATAGAAAATCAAACATGGTGTCGACATTGTGAAGATTGAAATGATTGTAAAGTTGGGGGAACCTAAGGGGATGCTTGGCATTTCAGTTTTGTATAATGTTTGTTAAAGTCTTCCAGGTGGCATCAGTCAACCCTAACTCCTGAACGGGTTTTCTCCGAAGGCGTTATTTTCCTGTTTTCTTTTGTTTTTTTGTTTTTTTTACTCTATTCCATAATTCATCTTACTCACAACTGGCCATTCTGTATGCAATTTATTTTATGCCACATGTTTTGGAAAAAGAAATTGCGTATCGCAAAGTTTGTCTTGCTTGGTGCAACTCTAAATTCTGCAGCACTTGGGTGATGTGACAGTGCAGTTCGAAGCACTCCATCCTTTACCGGAGCACAGAGAGAATAGGGAGAAAGAGGGGAGAGGAAAAAAAAATAAAAAAGAGAGGCTAGGTAAACAGAGCCATTAGAGACAAATCTATTTCTGAAGAAAACAAAATCACATCATCAAACAAGAGAAAAAGAAAAATATGATCCTGCAGCCCTTTGGGCCCCAGCGTAGCGATGATAGCCGGCTATGGCATTTGTCTTTATCAGTCTGCCTTGAGGGAGGGAGAATGTGGTGTGAAGATGGAGGAATGAAGGAGAATAAGAAAGACAATGGAAGCAAAGAGCGCTGCATCCTTTTTTTTTCTTTTTTTTTTCTTTTTAACTCATCGAGGTGAGAAAGATGTTCACAACGCGCCTTACTTAGAGGTAAACCGCCTCTGTGTGATTATTCCCGTTTCCGATGCGTTTCGGGGTTTTGTGCAGTTAAAGACTCTCAGATGGTCATCTGTTAAATATAGCAGAGTGAAGGGCTCAGTGGACGGTGAGCCACGGCATCATCAGTCATGGCTAGCCTGGGGAGGTATACACAGCTTCATCAAAATGACAAGATTCACTTTCCAGGTTTTCTTTTCTTTTTTTTTTTTTCATTCTCTGGCTTTTTTTTTCTGTTGTTTATCCTAGCAGTACTTTAGGGGGATTAATTGTAGTTCATAATGTTTTGGGAGAAACTACAGCCAGTGACCAATTGAGAGGTTTTGAGATTCAGGGTTGTTTTTTTTTTTTTTTTTCTCAACGTTAATTCAGCAATTCAAGAAAAAAAAAAAAAAGAGAGGAGATTATTGTTTTATTTATCGGTGCATCGGTTATTCAATTAAAAATCACGCTGCATCTCCAAAATTGATTGGCGATGTCATTAAATTTGCAGACTAATTGAGTGGGTTCGAACAAACCATTCTCTCCATCCATCAGACCGACACGCGTTTTCTCCATTAATCCATGACATGATCGGCCTGTGAAATATTGCAAAATAATTCAAATGTCATCAAATACAATGTTCTCAGATGTCCTCAACCCTATTTTTGGCACAAAAACCATTAAATGCCGACTAATTGAATATCACTCTTGATAACCTTTTATTACACTTTTCTAGAGCGTTATTATGGCTTCTTAAGTTATCTTTTCAATCAAAGTGACGAGTGATATTGGGTGATGTCGTGTTAAAGCTCGGAGTTTACGGACTTTTCTCTTTCAGCTCTTTCAAAGTATTTGACAGTGTCTTACTCCACAGGTGGAAGGGTAAACGGTGAAAATCACAGGGATGAGCAGACGTGTCTGGAATAATTTGATGGAAATTGTGAATATCTGTTCCGAATAGTAGAGAAATCAATCCAGTAGATACTGTATTATCATGATAATATATATATTTTACGCTGAGCTAAGGTGGGAGGCTGGATGACATGACAGTAATGCTGTTTCAGTAACCGCACCGCATGGGCTCCTGAAACAAAATCGCTTTGTCATTTTATTTATCCATCATTGATGAGTACATTCTGCTCCTCCTGCTCTCTCTTGCCCTCTGTGATCTTTCATTAACTCTGTTCTTCGGAACAAACAGGTACATTTGTTTCTCGGCATCGGATGGACTGGATCTGAGAATTGATCATTTCCAAAAGGATGCCTCTATTTGCCCCACCCGTCCTCACTCTGCTACATTATGGGCTGTCTGTCGCTCCTCAGAGCCGAGGCCAGGCCTTTACAGATGCTTCATTGCTTTCTCTTTTCACTGCCAGTCATTTTTCAGTCTTTTTTATTTTTTCATTACTATCTGGCCAGAGTGGGAATTCTCTGAAGGAGGCCTGTTTGTGCCACAGCCAGGCACTATTTAGTCTCTCTTCTGTTTTCTTTTCTTCCCGTCCATGTGTTCAGTTTGAATACTCGGGGGAAATTTGGCTGTGTCTCTGTTATATTTCTTTATTGTCCTGCTGACCGGTTTTTATTTCTACTCATTGCCGCGACAACCCCCCCCCCCCCGCGCTGCCAATCAATTATAAAACCAACCGTGTCCAGAGTGAGCTTTATCAGAAAATTAAGTAAGATTTTTTTTTTTTCTTGTTTTAGACTAATATGCAATATGCATAATTCATACTTCCCTAATATCTTTCTGTAAATACTGATCTTTTATCCAGCAACGCTGAGGGTACAGCTGACATTCGTGTTGACGAGTAATGAGTCAAAATGAAGATGGATTCAGAATGAGGGGCAATGAACTGCAGAACTACCACTGCGTTAGCCACTGTCCTCTAAATGCTGTGCAAATGCTGTTTGAGGGGAAATAGCTCGGTCTTGCAAGACTCATAGGCTACATGCCATCTGGACTTAAGCTAATAACTCCAAAGAAGTTACGAAGAAGCTCTTGCTCTGAAATTTACATTCAGCAGAGGTTTCCGCTCGCCTCTGTTTTTCATCGACAGCCCCGCCATCCCTGAAAGTTAATGCTAATACCGGGACGATACAACAGCGTTGATGAAGATGATGATCGTGCATGTAAATCATCATCAGTCACACGCTGCGTTAGCAGTTCTGCGGGCTTGGATCATCTGGGGATTTTTTTTTTTTTTTTTACGACAATGAATGAGTGCAGCAAATTGTCAAATAGAAGAATAAGGGTGATAGATGCCGCGGTGACAGCTGTGCTCTTATTTTAGCTCTGTAAGAGTGAATAATGATGCACTCTCTTCTCCCTGTTCCCTTTGCTTCAGGTCAGAACATCACATTCCCCCCGGTGGCTCTGTGGGTAACTATTGGCCTGGCCGTATGTCTGCTGGTACTGCTCATCGCCCTGGCCGCCGTCTGCCGCAGAAAGATCAAGGAGAGCTGCGAGGAGGCCAGGAGAGAAGGTGGGGGAATATAATACCACAGAATAAAAAGAAAAAAAAAAAAGAAAAAAAAAGCAAGGACATCCGGACAGTCTGCAATAGCATCTGTGTTTAATCCTGACATGAAATAATTATGTTTTTGGCTGTTCTTGTCTTCATTAAGGGCAAAACTAAATGCGAAGCTCACAGTAGATTTATATATTTATTTTCCCTCTTGAACTGCAACGCCCTACTGTGTATACAGTTCAAGGGCTTGCAGAATAATGGATGCTAACCTATCATACTTCCAGGCTCTTTAAACCCCTCTCAGGGCCTTCATTAAAATGCATAATGACTCCTTAAACTCCGGCAGATGATATGCATAATTGCGACATGTTGCCAGGATCATATGGGAGGCACAACGAGGCAGTGAAAGACAGAGTCGAAAACCAGCGAGTGAGTGTTAACTGCTCAAGGAAGTTTCAGATTCCAGGGGGAGTTCTGCTTAATGCATATAGGCAGGATCTTGGATGGCGGGACACGTATCTTTGGCAGAAAATAACATCATTACTTGGGTCCAGTAATTAGCGTTGCGGAATAGCTGAAGATCGCCGCGAGAGGAAAAAGCAAAAGGGGGCGGGGGGGGGGGGGGGAGAAAAAAAAAAATTTTGAAAAGG
>CAAKHD010026914.1:26909-37272 GCA_901007705.1 Fistularia tabacaria
GGAGGAGAGGGCCCCGGAACAGCATTAAAACAGAGGGCGGGGGATAAAAGAGCGGGGAGGACGGGTTCCTCCGGAGAGACAAAACAGTCATAGTGCTGCCTGTGGCCAGACAACATCACAAATTGAAAAAAAAAAAAAAAAAAAAAAAAAAGGCAGAGGAGTGGAATTATAAGACGAACTGATGAAAAGATGAGGTTGTTGCGGGGACACCGAGAAGATTTGTCGGTGATTTAAAGGAGGGAAAACACTAAATAATGACAGGGCAGCTCACAGAGATTAAAGTTAGAGACACATCATAGGAGTCAGCAGAGGCCCCTCGGTGGGTGGAGCTGAGTGGGAGGATAGCGTGCAGCGCGCACGCAGAGACTCATCGCAAAAACAAATAAAAAATAGAAGGGCGTACTTTGTGGAAGGATACGGACGATGATGGATGGAGAGAGATGGCGGAGTGTGACACCAGAGATTTAATACTTACTGTCCAGCTCGTACTGGGTTAGCGAGGATTCACTCAGGTTCCTGATGTTGTACGGAGCTGGGTTTCGTTTTTGACAGGACGCGGTGGCAGGAACGGGTACATCGGGGCGAAAAGAGAAAAACAGACGGGTTATTGGCTATGTTACTCATCTTCATTCGTTCATTCATGATCTGTACGGGCGGGGCGGAGCCTAGCCCCGCTGTCATTGGGCGAGAGGTAGGGTTCAGGCAGGACATTCGCCCTCTCATCTCACGTCATAGAGAGACAAAGACACATGCAACCTATCACCCTCTTGAAACACCTCCTAAAAAGACGCAACTGTTCGCGTCATTTTAAGACACACATTTGTCCGCTCAGTCAACCATTCCCATGTGATACGGATTCACACAACCGTTCACAATCTCCGGAATTGACGGAAAGGCGAGTCGGGATGGAACCGGAGACCTCCTTGCTGTGAGCTGGAAGCGCTGACCGCTACGCCAACGTTGCTATTATTTCTTCAGGTCGGCACAGTAAAAAAAGCGAAACCCACCGGTGAGATCGGCCCAGTTGGCAGAGGGACTGTTGACAGTGCGGACCGTGAAGCTGCGGAGACGGTCGTAGTGCAGCTCCCGGTACCTGACCCGGAACCCCAGCAGGACTCCGTTTATGTGATCTTCGGAGGGAGGCTGAAAAAAAGAAAAAGGACACGTCTCCTTAGTTTCCTAAGAAAAATAGCGTTTTAAATGTGAGTGTTTCACACTTCGTACCTGCCAGCGGACGAGCACAGACGTGGTGGTATGCGGGGTAACGGAGAGGATCGTGGGGGCTTTGTCTGGGGCTGAAAAGACGAAACGACATGCGATGTGCAATGGCGGCTCCTACGCGGGCGCGGAGTTTTTAGCGAGCACTTTGACTGAAGCTTAATTGAAAAATCAACAGGTAATGACCACGTGTCCCCCGCCGGGGTTTTTTTACCATCTTGCAGAGTCGTGATGGCCTCGCTCTCCTGACTGTATTCGCTGTCTCCGATGTCGTTGGTGGCTTTGACGCGAAACTGGTACGAAGTGAACGGTTTTAATCTGTCGAGGAGAGGGGGAGTGAGAACGAGCGAGCGCCGAGTGCGAGTCGCGAGTAGACTTTGCGCGCCTACCTGTCCACGGTGTAGGAATGTGTCTCATGGCTGACTGAGGCGGAGTGCACCGTCCAGTTGCTGTCTGGCAGCTCCCTGTACTGGACAGTATAATAACGAACTGGAGACAGGCCATCACTGCCCGGTTCCCATGACAACACCACTTGGCGAGCCTGGACTTCCTCTTGAGGCACTACAGGACAGCTTGTTGGTTGGGGTCGGGCTAAAGGGCAAAAAAAAAAAAAATAGCGATTTGCACACGCTATATTTAGAGTTGGAGAATTGCGCGAATAGCCGCGGCACTTGACTCGCACCTCTCTTTTCCGTCGTGACGACCAGGGCCTCGGCAGCCTCCCCCCAGCCCTTTCTCGTCTGAGCAGTGAGGCGAAAGATATAAACCATTTCTGGTTTGAGTCCTGTGGCAGTGTACTGCCGGGCGCTGGGGCTCAGCACATCCACGGTGGCGGCGTTACTGTTTGAGGAGTTTCTTCTGTATGTGATCTGATAGGCTGAAAAGAAAAAGAAAAAAAGTAATTTGGAGTGTCGGTCGAGCACAAAGAGCAATTAAAGACTTTGAAAGTCAAACAACAATTTCATTATATTTCTTCAAGCTAAAGCGGAGGGTGAAAATGACGACGGCCCGCGCGCTGCGGCTCACCCAGAATAATGCCGTTCGGCTGCGCGGGAGGCTGCCAGATGAGCCTGACCGACGTGGTTCTGACTTCAGGGAAGAGAATTCCCACCGGGGGGCCGGGCACTGTAACACAGTTCACGTCGAAAAATTACGAATCCAGACAGAGGAAAACCACCAACGACATAGACGTCATGTTATGTCACGCTATGAGCACGTCTCAGGCAGGCGTGGGGGACTGGACTGATCCATCGCGCCACCGAAACGTTCACGGGGGAAGCGTTCCGATCAAGTTGCCATCTAACCATCATCCAGAGTCCTCTCCAGGATGGGCGGCGAGCTCCCCCTCCCGTCTCCAATGCGGGTGAAGGCCAGGACCCGGATCTCGTACAGGACGTACTTGCCCAGACCGCTCAGCTGGACGCTGTGGGTGGTGTTGCCCTCAACTGTCCAGAAGTTAGGAGACGTGTCCGAGTCCTTCTCCTTGTACACGACCTAAAGTACAAAGTATTCGATTCTAAACAAGGCTGTTTAAGCGGTTTGGTCACAGCTATACTATCGGAGCTTACCTTGTATCCCAGGATGAGCCCGTTGCGGTCCGGCTCCGGGACTTCTCCCCAGCGAACCAGAATCCTGCTGGAGGTGGTGGCAAAGGCGGAGATGTTGGTCGGCCCGCTGGAGGGCACTGGCAAAAGGAACGCAAATCGAAATACAAGAAAGTTGAGCAACTGAATACATTTTTACTCGGGGTAGGAATCGGCCTTGTGCCCTTCCTCACCTGACTCCCTGGTTCTGCCGTGGACCGGCTGGCTCCAGGGGCCCGAGCCGATTCCATTGATGGCCTGAACTCGGACCTCGTACTCCGTCCATTCCTCGAGGTCCTCGATGGTGAACTCCCTCTCCAGGCGGTCCATGATGACGTGCGAGAGAACTCCCCCGTCCGACCCAGCTTTGGAGTATTGAACCCGGTAGCCAACGAGATCGGGGTTGCCATTGTACTCCCACTCTGGAAGGGGCTGAGCAGATTTGTTGTCCTCAATGCAAAACCTCCGATTCGGCAAGATTACCGCGTGAAAAAAACATAGAAATGAAGTCAGAAGGGAGTACTGTAGGGCGAATTCGAATTGGAAGGATTGCCAAAGGCGGAGAGATGTTTCGAGACAAGCGCTTTTAAAAGCTGTCCGAACGAGTGCTGGACGGCGAGAAGTCAGCAGCGTTACAGTAAAACACAAATTAAATAAAAGGTATAAAAGTAACGGCGCAACCGATCCTTCTCTACTTCTAAAACAGACACTACGCGCATGTTCAAATATTTATATTTTTTCCAAACATAGCAATTCCCAAAGAGCTATTCCTGTGTGCTCCTAGAGAAGGTATGGATTTGCGTGAAGTCGTGAATCATTTTTAAGCGAATGCTGTAAAAGCACAAGTGCAGTTTGCTGGTCTTCTCCTTTGTATCTCTTTTACGAAAGCCGATCCCGCCAAGCAAAGGACAAACATCTCTTTTTATAAATGATATAATAAAAACCTCTAACTTCACCCGTCATATATCTTCTTTCGGATTTGCTGACGGTCACCTCACTGTTTGATACGTCTTTATTCCAAACGCATTCGGGGTCTGAAATAAAAACATCCGCCAGGCGCCAGACGCCCGACTCATCCGCTGATTTGTCTGTAAATGTGTCAATCAATGTCATTATTATCCAGGTTTCCGCTCCTGCGATGCTCACAGGCGTGCTGTCGGTGCGCGTTAACCTGGCTGTCAGGGCGAGGGAACCATCTGTGTATTCCCGGTGAGCTCCCGGAGGCTTCTCACTTCGCCGTGCTTTGGCTTCACGCGGGTGTCATTTGTTGCCGTTTATTGATTGATAATGTGACTTAACTGTGCCTTATGATGTGAGATCGCAGCCTGACGAATCACACCGGCGCCACGTTTTGCATAATCAATGCTTCTTTTCTTCGGTTTTGTGTGCGTGTCAAAACCGCTGACGGCGAGCTGAGAAGCAAAAGAAGGCGACCTCTGGTACGGCTCGAAGGTGTTCCTGCCAAAGGCCTCTAAATGCCCAGATCAGGAGTTTGAAAATATCACAGAGATCACGAATCAGGGGAAGATAAGGCATTCGGCGGGAGAGGATTAAACCATATTAGATTTTCCGCGAACAATTATATAGTAATTACATGTGCGCGGGCAAGAGAAGTAGTTCTTGACTAAGCCAGAGGGCCACAGCGGGACCTGAGCTTTGAAATACAAGTTTTCATGTCTGGTAGGAAAAGGATAAGAATCTGACAGGAAGGGTTGTAAATAAAGTTGTCTGCTTATAAGAGCGCGGGTTCAACTTGAGTTTAGGATTAAACGCAGATGTGACGGTTAAAGTTGTAGATTAATTACCGCGGTTTTCTCTCACCGCGGATAAAAACACCACATAATCCACCTAACTTACAGTAGTAAATAACACTTAAAGCAACACTTCTCCCTGCCGCCTCCTCAAATACACAGCGGTAACAGAGCACTTTCACACGGATGCATGCACCTCCCCGGCGTCGGTAAACACGGTTGTTTGTCTCGGAATTGAAAGAGCCCTTGATTAATACCGAGATGTCAGCGCTGCGGCTGCGACGCCGGCCACAAAGTTTTACTACGGTCTAACGGCCACCTTTTAAAAAGGACCTAAATATTACGAGCCGCGCCGTTAATATAAAGAGGCGCCGTTGCTCACATGCTGCTACTAACTGCAGGTGACGTGCATCCGTTTAATCTGACGGATACGGCGGGAGGAGCTCCGGCCTGTGCTTTTTTTTCACCGCAGGAGCGTCTCGCGAAGCGTCGGGGCGGTTAGACCGAGTCGAAGAATGACAGGGGCACGAAGGACGGATCGCACTCGTCCCGCCGACGGGTTGCGGCCGCGTGGGTCGTTCGACGCGGTCGCACAATAAATGCAGTGCGTTTCCCGCGGCGGAGGTCAAGGGACCGAGGACATGCAAATGTTTTTCCAGCGCATTCCATCGGAATATCATTCAAACGGTCGGATGCATTTTCCGAACGTTAGAAAGGGACATTACAACATTGAAAAGGACACCGCAGAACCCACGACAGCGCCATGATCGCTCCCTTTAGAATCCCGAGTGATTTTTGCAACACCAGTTACTTCTTTAGCTACGAGGAAGATATAACAGCCCAAATAAGAAAGCTTATCTCATAAATATTGCGGCTAATTAATATTCCGAGGGCATTTTGCCAAAACCGCTCGACACTATTTTTAATATAACTGGAAGCAGTACAAAGAGAAAAGGCAGCGATTTCAAATAGCCCATATGTATGCACACCCAAGGCGTACCAGAATGGCAGCGTAAAATTTCAATATCGAGAGTCTGAACGGGGATAACCCAGACATGCAAATACGAATCTGGTAATGATATTATACAGTCAGCCTGTCACCCAGTTTGTAATGAGCTACGGCGACTTACCACCCAGCGGAGCCACAGGCTGGTCTCGCTGGCGGTGCGCAGGGTCACGTTGGCGGGGGAGATGTCCGGGGTGGCCTGGAGGGTCTGGATCTTCCTGGAGGGCTGGCTGGGGGGGCTGGTGCCCACGATGTTCACCTGCCGCATCCGGAACCTGCCGCGAAAAGTAACCAGACGAGCGGTCTTATCAATGTTTAATCACGAATAAGATATTGATACGGATAATGACTACTTTGGATTGTAGTTTGGAAAAAAAAAATAAAAGGATTAGATGTGAGAGAGAAGCACCAGGAAAGGATTATCTCTGAGAAGATTACAATAAAAAATAAAAATAAAAAAAAAAAACCAGCACAACAAAGATTAGATAAATGATTAACGGCTTAAAATGAAACAATTAGTGCTACGCGAGGTCACATTAGAGCAACGGCACCGGAGACCAAAACAAAAACCCGGCAGGCACAATGGCCATCGGTGAAAGAGAACGCAGACATGCACACAACGAGCCACAATATGCCTGCTTTGCATATCACATCATACAGAGATGCGAGCTTGTGCAGGATAATGTCATCGTTGCCACTGGTTACTCTGAAACTAGACACGGGGTAAAAGAGAGGCTTGGGCTATCTACACACAGCGCAGGACTTCAATTTCTGCAATACTCCAACATTGGTAGCAACTTCCGGAGTCGTAATTGGCTGCTATTGCATCCATCCATCCGTCCGTCCGTCCGTCCGTCCGTCCGTCCGTATGCCATCCGTCCATCGTCTGCCGCTTAGCCTGCAATGCTGGCGCCTGTCCCAGCTGTCGTGGCGGGGTTCACCCTGGACCGGTCGGCAGTCCATCGCAGGGCCGCATACACAGACACACAACCCTTCCCTCACTCGATCATTCGGGGCAGTTTTTCCATTAAACTGCCGCGTGGTTTTTGGACTGTGGGGGGGAAACCGGAGGAAACCCGCGCAGACACGGGGAGAACATGCAAACTCCACACATGAAGGTCGTAATTCAACCAGGGCTGTGAGGCCGAAGCGCTAACCGCTGCGCTAGCGTGACGCCCGCTGTCCCATTCACTCATATCTCATTCATTCATTCATTCATTCATTCATTCATTCATTCATTATCTATACCACTTGTCCAGCAATGAGGGTTGCAGGGCTACTGGAGCCCATCCCAGCTGTCATTGGCCGAGAGGCGGGATTCACCCCGGATCGCGATCACAAGGCCACACAAAGTGACGTACGACCGTTCGGCATCTTCCTCACACGTCATCCAGACGTACATCCTTTCGTACCACCATTCATCCTCTCGTTCACAGGTCTGGACAATTTACGGCGAATCCCCTGCGAGGAGGACCGAAGGGGAGGAACCCCACGCAGACACCGGGAGAACATGGAGTCGCCGAACAGAAAGTCCCCCCCAGTCAGAGAGAATAGAGCCGGGGGCCTTCGGAGGGCTGCCGGGGTTGAATTCGAACAGTAACTATGGCCTCGCTTCTTCTTACGGTTTTGTGCATCACCTGTAGAAGGTAAAGGGGTTCAGGTCCAGGACCTCCATCGATCTGGCGTCAGGCTCATTAGCCAGCTGGTGAACCACGAGCCACTCTTCGTTCTCTCCGATTATACCGATCTGAAAGTCGCAGAGAGAAACCGGTGTCAGCAGATTCACAGAAGAAACAAAATGAGAGAAAACAAAGAAACTAAAACCCCGTCGACAGCAAAAAAAAAAAAAAACACACCCATCACGCGTCCAGCGGAGAGCATCTCACCTGAGCTTCGACCAGCCAGCGGGAAATGGACGTCTTGCCATCGTAACCAGGTTTGAACTGCAGGTTGACGGAGCGGGGGCCGATGTTGGAGATGGCGAGGTTGGTCGGGGGGCCGGGCAGCTCTGCGGGAGACGACAGACGGGGCCGTCGCCGCGGTCTAAAACAACTTTTAAATACTTGCCTGCGCTCTAACTGCATCGCCCACTCACCTGGGGGTACACCGGAGGAGATGGTGGAGGCAGAGAGCTGGCCTTGACCTTTGGAGGTCATGGCCGCCACCTGGATGGTGTACGTGGTGAGCGCGGTGAGCCCCGTCACCTTGTACTCCTGGGTGAGGTTGGGCAAATAATGGGTCACCCTCGTGTTTGTCCTGTTGAACTCCTCCCAGGAGATCCGGTAGCCTGGCGGTGCAAAGAGCGGCAAATTTCCAAAGGGGGGCTCATAAATCAAGGCACGACATATTCATATTACGCACCTGTGAGGATGCCGTTTTTCTCCTGGGGCTCCTTCCAGCTGACTTTCAGCGAGGTGTCCAGGATGTCGGTGAAACTGAGGTGGCCCACTGCGCCGGGGGCTATGAAAGCAGGGAAGCGGAGCGCCGCGAATGAAAAAGGACGATGACGCCACGGACGTCGACGTACCGCCGCGAAAAACGAGACACTCACTGTCCTCGTGCGTGCGGAGCCGCTGCGGTGGGCTGCGGGGGCCGTCCCCCGGCGTGGTGAAGCACAGCACCGAGGCGTAGTACTCGGTGAACTTTTTCAGGCCTGAGATGTAACCCACCAGAACGCTGTCCTGGAAGTTGGGGCTCGCCGTCACCAGGGTGACGTCGCTCGGACGAACGGGCTCCCAGGCTAACAGCTGAGCGGAGGAGGTGAGTGTGAATCATCTAGCGCTGTGATGTTTGCGTGATCACCAGTAAAAAAGGCGGTAAAAACTTAAACCGTGGCTTCCGGGTGATGCCCCACAACTGTTGCCTCTGGTTATTATTATTTCATTTCAAAAGCGTGCTCTTTTAGCTCTAACCACTAGAGTGCACCAGTTGACAGAAAGGAGACGTTCACCTTGTATCCTTGGTTGATTCCATTGATAAACTGGGGGCTCGGGGCGTTCCAGGTAAACCGCACGGTGGTGGAGTTCACGGCCTCCGCTTGAACATTTCCAGGCGGCACGGTGGGCACTGATCCGGAGGGAGAAGACGGCGAGACGCAGGCGGGGACGGCGAGCCACGGGGGGGTCGGGGGGTGGGGGGTACGAGACAGAGAAATCAACAGACGTTTCAGATCGCCGTTTCCTACGAGTCCGGGCCGAAACCTTTGTATTTCGGCCCGCGTGTCAGTCTACACAGGCCTGAGATGTTGCCCGGGGCGGTTTCCAGGTCGACCCCGCAGCGGTCCGTTTGAACTTAGTACATCGTTCTGATGTAACACCGGAAAACAGCCGGGGAGTCCCGTTAATGAAGCCGACCGGCCGGCGTTGCTGCCCGAACGCCCCCAACCCCCCACCCGCCAACGCGCAACTCCGCTCTCCCCGAATGAATTTCAATGCACGCTCGTCCTGTTTTTAACGCATCGACTGACTAAAACCGGCAGTTAATGAGAGACAAGCTACACAACATGACTGTCATTACTCACTGACAGCGACTTGGATGATGAAATTATTGTACATTTTACGCAAGAGAGATGAAGGCGATGAAAATAAATGCGCCGCGTCTCTCGCACGTTTCCAGGTTTTTCCGCCGATGTCGATCCGGGCGGCACTCGTATCAGTCCCGTACCGGCCCTGGACTGGATGTTGGAATTTGAATACGATATCTCTAAACTGCTAGTTTAAGCAAAGTGCAGGAACGCTAATGTTTTATTAATTTCCCCGGCATTTAAAGGGAGAGGGTAGAAAAAAAATAAATAAAAGGACTTGTGTCGGCGTCAGCAGTTACTCAAAGTTCAAATGTTACAAATGTGGCGCGTTGGTCCGCTCGTAAATGGCAGCGGGCTGATTAAAGCGACGGCGGAAGTTTACACGAGCCGTAATTATTATCACAGACGGGAAGAGGAATTGGTTCGAGGGAAAAGCCGCGGCGAGGATTAGAGGCCGGCTCGCCCGCCCTGAATTTTCATGATTTACCCATAATTTTCAAAGATTTGCGCGAATGAATTAAAACCTGCACTTTGACGAGGTCACAAGTAAACAACACATGTATTGAAATCCCATCCGAATGCCGGCTCCAGAGCTCCGTTCGTCTCTGATAAGTGTACCCGAGGAAGGCGGGGAACAGAATAGGAAAAATGGACAAACTCCCTCTTTTCCTCTGGAAGCTTTTGAGACGATGAAGTGAGACGGTTCTAGAAGATGCTTCTGCCGCAGAGTGGATTTAATGCAGTGGGGATTCATGGCTATTACTCAGTTGAGACATTTAGTCGGAAGCAGGGACATAATAGCATAACCGGGAGCCACTTACAGCTTTCTATGTTTGTGTATTTCTTTCTTTCTTTTTTTAACTGAAGCAGCTTCCTTGAGGGGAGCCGGCGAAGTGCAGCTTCCTGTCTTTATGTAACGGAAACAGATTGACCTTTCAACAGGACAGCATGTCTGCAGGTCAACGGGTGGTTAAAAAGGCGATATCGCGGCGCGGTTGCGGTGGTCAGCGCTACGGCCGCGCAGCAAGCAGGCCTCTACTTGACTTACGAATCTAAGAGTAAACGGTCGGAAGTCCCTCCATCACGTGAATGAGTGAGTGAGTGGCTGTATGTTGTTGTATGTGTATGTGTGTGTGTGTTATGTGGATGAGAGGGTGAACTGTTCTGTGTCCTGATCCAACTCCAGGGCGAACCTCGTCTCAGCTGGGATGAGCTGGGATAGCCGTCGCCCCCCCCCCCCCCCCCCCCCGCCCCCGCCCCCCCCCGCCAGGAAGGGAAGGAA
>CAAKHD010026914.1:41907-52193 GCA_901007705.1 Fistularia tabacaria
GGGGGCGCTGGGTTAAAAGCCAAGCAATTTGACCCGAATTAAATTTTTTGCCCCCCCCCCCCCCCCCCCGCCCCTCCCACCCCCATCACAAACACACGTGCACATATGCCTCCATAATACACCGGCTAGAAGCTCCGATGATTAATCTTGGCTGTTCGGGCTCTGCAGCTAATCTCCTATGCGTTGTGTTTAATTAAAAGGCGCTGTCTCAAGTTATTACTCTGTTTACTTATTCCTCCACGGACCCTGCGATCTGATCAATGTTCCGGGCCCACAGGTGACAGGCGCGCTAATCAGCCGGGTCCATTGACATCGTCTCATTCCCGGCGAGACCGACGCGGCGCGCGCACTCTATCAGGATCAGGACTGTCAATCTGACTTGAAAAGTTTCAACGCGCTCCCCGGAGGAGGTCGTCGGAGGATGGATAAATATTAAGAGATCTCGCAGATCCCAAACTCATTAAGCGGATTGCTGATAACCGAGATTGTTTTTCTTTTTTTTTTTTTTTTTTTTTTTACTATTATTATTTTTAAATTGTGGTTTCATACAGAGCGCCTTGCGAAAAATAAAAAATAAATGCGGATGCGGCGATGTTGGTTGCCATGACGTTCCCATGGAAGGATTATCGGAGGTAAACGTCCCGGTTACCTCACGGTGACGCTGGGGTCATGAGTCACACCGCAAGTCATCACAGCCTTGGTTCCTTTAATGACACTCTGGTCTTGCGGTGGCTTGGTTATACGGGTGCGCGCTGCAAACACACACACACACACACACACACACACACACACACACACACACACACACACACACACACACACACACACGCACATGCAGAGAGGTTGTTGCTCGGAGACGGCGTTCGAACAGCAGAATCGAACATATCGGGGGGCTGGTCTCAGATTTCACTCAATGTCTCTTGGAAACATGAATCAAACCGTCACACGAACGGGGCGGAGTATTTCAAAAGGCTTAAAGAACTGGTTATGCAAATATATGCGCAGAAATTGAGTACACAGATGAATCATTAGACTATGCACACAAAGTCAGAAGACTCCGACAAAGACCCGCAGGAACCTCGTACTTATTGTATGCACAAGTATATGAGACTTTAAATGTACCCTGGTTTCCATGTCTGTCATTTCATTGCTTTTCCGGAAGGATTTTGCTGAGGGAACCGCGCGGTGCGGCGGGTTTGTGCCGCACTTACCCCAGACCATGAGGTCGGCCGACGCTTCGTCGATACCCCTGGAGTTACTGGCCATACAGGTGTAGGTGCCGGCGTCGGACAGGTGGGAGGGACTGATTAGCAGGCTGCCCGACTCCAGCAGGGTGAACCTGGGCAGCTGGACGGAGCCACTGGCCAGGACACGTTCACCTGCGAGGCGGAAGTGATCGATGGGGAACAGAGAGAAAGAGAGATTAGTGTATTGGCGAAATGTCAGGGAAACAAACGGGGAGGAAGAGCGGCGCGGCAAAGGTAAAAAAACTCGGTTTGGTCGGGGAAAATGTTTATTCGCTTTCGCCATAACAGCTCCTGTCTTGGGCTGTGATAAAAATTCAATAGCATAATTACATATATGATGAAAGCACATATATAATGGAAAAATAGTTTAGGAAAACATAAATGATTATAACTATAAAAATAACAGTAACAACAACAACAACAATTAGAATAATAATCATAATTATGGAGTTATTCATAGTGAAATCACTATTTAATAATAATCAACAGATGGTTAATTAATATGATCATTAATACATAATAATTATTTTATTTTTACTTTTATAATTATAAAAAACGTTGCATCACTATTAATAATCCCATAATAGTTTTGAATAATAATAATAATAATAATAATAATAATATTATAAGAATATCAATAATAATTATTATTAAAAACAAAATTTCACTGTTAATAACGGCACAATGACGATAATAATGATTATTTTATCAATCCCTGTTATTCCAATTGCAATCAATCTCTAAATTGCTCAGAAGTTTCTCCTCAACAGATTTATCATAACTTAATGATATTTGAACGAATGCAGTTTAAAGACAGTTTCGGTGAATCTTTTTGTTTTTCCCTGTCAGGGCGGACGAGCGAAGACGGTCTGAATAATTGAACACCGCAATAGGTTTTCCCCCTTCAGGACGAATCTTGTCATATTTTTGAATCGTGACAGGGTGAAGCCACGGCCGACTGTTAGACCTCTGGTCTGACAAATCCTAACGGCGGCATCATTAACCCTCCCTTCCCCCCGAAAACCCCTCATCCTGTTAGCCCACGCACCTTTCTGCCAGGTGATGGCTGGCCTCGGGGCTCCTGAGGTCTCACAGTGCAGGATGACTGACATGCCGTCAATCACGGCGCTGTCAGCGGGGCCGGCGGTGATGTTGGGAGCGATACCTGCGAGCGGCGGGGTCACACACACACGCACACACACACACACACGCACACACGCACACACACGCATGCACGCACGCACACACACACGCGCGCGAGCGCGAACAGAATTAGATAAAACCGAGGTGATGATGACAGACGTAAACAGATTTCTCCCTAATAAAGCAGATGGCAGCTGTGAGCTCAATAGACTTGACAAAAAAGGGAGGCTTGTCAGCTCTCATTCTCCGGGACGGCTTTGAGAAACCGACAAGGTGCCTCCGTCTCTCCTGCACATTCTCCCGCTCAAAAATAGCCAATAATTGCCCGAGCGTCCAAGGTGACAAGTCTGTCACGGCGAAGAGATATATAGATAGATGGGCGTAGGAGGCGAGGCAGAGAAAGGGGAGAAAAGAGGATTAGGGGAGAAAACAGGGGAATGGATTTAAGAATGAAAAAAAAAAAAGAGGGGAGGGGAGCAGGAGGAGGTAAGATGAGCAGAATTAAGAGGCAGACTCGCCGATAGCTTTGAAAATATTTCAAGGGGGACATACTGGTGACGGCTAAGTAGGTGTTTGTCTGGATCTCCCCGGCGAGATTACGGGCGAAGCACTGAAACATCCCCGTGTCGTCTGGCAGAAGACCATTGATTTGCAGACTGCCTCCCACCAGAACCCTGTATCTGGGGATCTTCACCGGGCTGATGGGCACGGCGTCCTTATACCACACGATGTCTGGCTGAGGCGTGCCTGCGGAGGACAGACATGTCACCGCGACCCTTCTCTCCGATTCCTTTCCACGCGCTTTCCCGTCCTTTCTACGCACGTAATGGCGGCGAGAGAGGCGGACAAAAGAAGCGGCGCCACAAACCTCGTGCCTGACAGGGGATGTCCACCACCTTTTCCATCTCGGCCGTGATGTGACTCGGCGGCTCTTTAACAAACAGGGGATACTCTATGGATAAAAAAAACAAACAAACAAAAAAAAAAGGCTTCATTAAGCCCCATAAAACCACTTTTTCATTCGCACTTCTTCTCCCGCCTTGACCCTTCTTGTCTGAACTAACAGTTTTACCACTCGGAATAATAACTTCAAATAAAAGGCCCCCGGAATGTGTCGCGGCAACACAATGTTCTCTCAAGACGGCGGCTTCTGCTCCGACTCCGCTGATGCAATATTTGTATAATTTAACAGCAGCCGTGTGGCCCGGGCTCCGAATGTAAGCGACGTGCTATTTACCGAGGACGTGCAGGAAAGCCCCGGCGGCGACCGACCGGACGCTGCTGCTGCGCAGCGACGCCTCGCACTCATAGTAGCCGCTGTCGCTGACCGCCGGCAAGCTGATGACCAGCCGACGACCGAAATCCCGGATGCCCGTGTTGACCAGCACCCCGTCCTTCCTCCAGGTGATGCTCATTTTGACGAGTGGTCTGCGGGGAAGACGGGGGATAAAAGGGAAAGAGGCGGCACAAGAGACGGGGAGGAGGTTGTTTTTGTTTTTTTTCCAATACCAATTCATATTCCCTTTCAAGGTTAGAGCGCCGGGGAGCGACGGGATAAATCTGTCACTCTGATTGAGCCTTTGAATGGGAGATAATAGTCAGAATACACAGCGAGCGGCTGAGCCTTGAACCAAAAAGGGGAGAATGTAGAATAGGTGCAGGGTTGGAACCCAGCAAAATACTTTCCAACAGAGCTCCCCCCCTTACCGCTCCCCTGGTGGCGCCGCTAGATGGTCGCCAGCCGCTCACGGTTCATCCACGACGGGTGTTTCCCGCGAGGGATTTGATAAATGGCGGCGGCGGGGCTAGGAAGCCGTTACCTGGCGTTGGCGACGCATTCCAAGACGGCCTCGTTCCTCCCCACGGTCACGCTCGTGTTCTTGGGCGGGACGATGATGGAGGGGGCGATGGGGTCGGCGGGCCCCCCGACGTCTGTTACAAACAGAGAATCTGTAATCTATAATCTCAGATTAAGCGGGTGCTCGATAGTCCTACGAGTACCGGCGATTTGTCACCATCACTCCCGACTATCCGCCGCGCTACATCACGAGTATTAACACCCCTGTCTTTACTTTAGATCCTTTTTTTTTTTTTCCAGAGCGCACCGTATTTCCTGAGCGTGGTGTTAGCCCAGGTGTTAGAAGCCATTATGTAGCATAATTGAGACAAACACAAAAAGCGATTAAATGCAGCACCATCACTCACGGGTTTCATGGAGCCTCCAGCCAACCATCGATTCACTGCCCTCAATCAGTGATCTCTCTTTGAATCTGATCTCATTTTCTTTCACCTCCCCTGAGAACAGCTATGGGCTAGATGTGTTTGAGTGATTGTGCACTTACTGCAAGTTGCACCGGGAGAATTACGTGCACGGGCATCGCGGGCGCCTTTGTGTGTCCGCCTTCGTTTAAGAAATTTAGCGCGGGGCTACCTCGGGTTAATAGGGTCCATAAGCACATTTTTTGTTATTATTATTGTTATTTTGTGCCACTTTATTGTAAGTCGCCCCCCGTCTCAGGGGGGTCATCTCTGTAGCATCGGAGCTGTAAAGTGACAAAACGTCCGCGACAAATGGTGGCAGGACACAGGAGCAGCACCTGCGTGATCCGCCTCTTATTCCATCGCTTTATTTATAGCAGTGGAGCCTCAGAAGTTTTATATTTAGAAAAGCCCTGTTACAGTTAATTTAAGGCAATGACAAAAAAAAACAAAAAACTTTGAATGTATGAGATTAGGATTTCCTTCATCTTCTCTGTGTCGTGGCAGAGCAGCGGTTCACGTGTGTGTTAAACTTTAGCAATTCACACGAGGCTACATTCGAAAAAGTCTCTGAACTGAAAATTAAAAGAAGTAGCTGTTGTGTTTTACAAGAAAATAAATTGATATTATGCACTTGATGGTTTCTGACGTAATGGTAATTATTCTAAAGTGGGTTTTAAGCATTTTCTTCATCATTTTGAGCAAATAGCTGTTTGTCCCAACGTGACATGCGAATGAGAGGGTGAATAATATTATTTATCTCCATATGATTTATGAATGAGAGAGTGAATGTTCGTATGTCTCCAAGCGTGGGTGAGCCCAGCCTCTCGGCCAATGACGGGTGAGATAGATTATGAATGAATGACTGATTGAATGAATGAATGAATGAATGTCGACTGACGTCTAACCTCTCGATAGCGGCCGCTCACGGGTACAGTGATCTCACTGAGTGGCTTATGACATTATAACTGTTTATTATCTATTGAGTTTTAAAAAATGAATTACACAGTTTTCTGAACTTAAAGACTAGCCGAGCTTGTTAAATTGTTATTATTTTTTTTAAAAGCCTACTCTGTCTTTGTCTGCCTCTGATACGACACAACCGTGAATGCATTCGACTCAACTAGAACTCATTTCATTTTCTGCAAGACATGATTGGTTCCTTGGCAGACAGTAATTAATGTATTGCAGTTCATAAACTCTCGGCATTGAGAATACCTCGAGTGTGTAATCTTCTTATTAAATGGGGAAAGTAAACAACGCGGTGACCTGCATAGTAAATTCCTACTATTAATATCACTCACCACAGCGTTTGCGTCGATCTGTGTCCAAAGAAAAGAGTAAACCAAAGTCAGCTGTAATTCATGTCCTGCTCCGACAGAATAAAAACGCAATATCTGTCTCGGAGCGTTTTTCCCTTTGTGAATTAGCTTTTTATTCAGAGACTTGGGTCGTATGTATGCCGCCTTCAGAAAACGATACATCCCGCGACGCCGTCTTTTTTTTTTTTTTTTTTATCTTTCCAGTTCTCCACAGAATTTCAGTGGAGGGAAAAGAAAAAAAAAAAAACAAAAAAAAAAAACTTATTGAATTTCAGATGTATATACGAGTGTGTGATCTGCAAGGTCAAGTCCTGAGATATTCACTGGTATCTGATCCCAATAGGCCGCTGTGTTAAGCATACTGAGCGCTGAATCACAAACACTGTATTAACATGCTGACCAGAGCCTGACACCAAAATGCTATGCCACCATTACACAAACATATGTGCGAGTGTGTGTGTGTGTGTGTGTGTGTGTGTGTGTGTGTGTGTGTGTGTGTGTGTGTGTGCGATAGCAAATAACACAGTGCTTAAAGGAAACAGTCTGATGACCTGATGTGTAGCCGTGCTTACTTGAACAAGGCCAGAGTCAATTTGAAATGGTGACCATGTTCTGTTTATAAATGAGGCCACCTCAGGATTTGATGTGTGTGTGTGGTAATTTATTCCCCCCTTTTTTTTTTTGTACGAATGTCATTTTAATAAATCTGCCTTTTGTGAGGAGTGACTAACTTGAAGGGTCTAGTATATAAGCCCAGAGACAAGAGGGGCAGTTTGAGTGCCACCTAAAGCACACAGCATAATCATTATTCACTGCTTGAGCCAGAAATTAGATGACTTTACAGAGGGGGAGGTGGGAAGGGAGGGAGGCAACTATTTTGAGGAAAGTAATGAGATTGAGTATTGTAGTTAGGGGAGGAAAAAAGAGGGAAACTTGGGAGCGACGTGGGGAAAGGGCGAGTCAGTAGAGGGCGCTATTGTTCGAGCCACCTGTTGTGTGTACAAGCATCGGCGCTTGGAACTAGAAAACGCTGCAGGAGATTTGAACGATCTGAAACGTTACATCAACGTGCTGCAGAAATGAGAACGAGCAAGGCGCAATAACATGGAAAATGATACGTGTCAGATGGGGCTCGTGCTTTGTGAGCAAGTGGGTTCTGCCACATTTTATTAACACAAATATAAAGACGTGTGTTCAAATGTGCACGTCCGCACGTGTACTCACTCTCCACCGTAAGCGTGACGGGCTGACTCGTTTTATTCTCGCCGTTCTTGTCGTTGACCGCCTGAGCGTAGTAGCGTCCGGCATCGGGGGCCACCGTGGACAGGATGACCAGCGTGTTATCCAGGGTGATTGCGCTGAGCAAACATTCGTGCAAAATACACAAACCCACGCACACACACACACACACACACACACACACACACACAGACAGACACACAAGGGCGCTTTCAGTTTCGCACGCTCCAAAAGTAAAACATCCCGGCTTACAGTTATTCCCTGGGCATTCGCTAACGCTCTAATAAATACATACAGCCACATTTGGATTTCAATGTGGTTAAATTAAATGAGGGTTGCTGATTCGACTCATCATAAAACAGGCTTGTGGGTACGGCGCAATGCGCTCCTCCACTCGCGCTCAACGCGCCGTGCATATAGGTACGGGGAGTAAATACAGATGGATGTGAAAAATGACTCTCCGCGACGTCAAATAGCTGGGAAACGCCAATCAATCCCCTTAAAATCCCCGCCGTGGCCGCTGCCCCCGACATAAGCGCGGCTGAATGCTGGTTAGACCGCTGGTCTCGTGTGAGAAGGGGCCCATTAAACCGGAGCCGACGTTAAGCACACGGCCGTATTAGGCTCTCTGTATCTGCCAGCATCTGCCTGATCTGTGCAGGATAAACAGACAGACACACACACAGACACACACAAACACACACACACACAGACACACTCCCGGACAATTAGAAGACGTGGCCCCTCCGAGTCAACAAACACTCGCGCGGACACACACTAATACCAATACGTAGGCGCGCGCCGGTGCATATCAATGTGGCCTTGCATGCAGCAAGCAAACAAGCAGGGGATGCACAGCGTCCCGTCAATGCTTCTGATTGTCACCCGGCAAAGCTTCGCTGCCTCACATCTGATGAGAGACGGCGGCATATTAAAAAGCTTCCAGAATTGGTTGAACCTTGTTAGGAAGTGTTCAGTCTTCTCCTTGGGAACTCTTTTACCGGAGCCCTGCAGGCGGCAACGCGCAACCCGTCCGTCCTCTGAGAGAATCCGCCTAAAACTCTTAATGTTATCTACGACATGGTGATGCCGGTCGCTGAATAATAGAAGAGTAGCGGGGAGCGGTGGACTGCCTGCTTCAATTTGTCCGGACCTCAAAATTAATCTCAGGCGACTACCTATATCGAGGCTCTCCAGGAAAATTGCATATCAAACCAGCCGACACACACACACACACACACACACACACACACGCATATATATCTGAATAGACGTGGATTTACAGATCTCGCCCCGACAAAAAAAATCTCACCTCAGACACCCTCGGACGGACAAACCCGCCGAGGGGTGAGCGCTGTCAGTCAAACATATCATCAATTGAGGCCTTTTGTGCAACTTTGTCTAATTGGTTCCCCTGCCGCTCGCCTCATCTCTACCCTTCAATCACCCCGCCTTGCAAAGTCAATAGGGGCAATATAATAACCCGCTTTATCACCGAGAGGTGACGCGATGATGAACACGGAGGCCGCGCCGGCGTTCCTCCGTCCGCTGTCCTGAATGTGAGAAAGCTCTCACGTTCAGCAGCTGAGCATTAAGCAACATCTCGTATTTAAGAATCCTCTCTCTCTCCGCCTCACTCGCGGAGGACGTGCAGAGCGTGAGGCCGAGGTTGGACTTACATTCGGCTGCTGGAGGGGATCTTGCGCCCGTCTCTGAACCAGGTGATCTGCGGCTTGGGGAAGCTGTGTATCTGCGGAGCGTCGATGAGAGCCCCCTCGCCCTGGGAGACCGTCTGAGACCTCTCGCCCTCCACGAAACCGCTCATATCTGGCGGAAGCGGGAGAAGCAAAGGGAGTAGTTGAAAAAAAATAAGATGGTGGAAATGCATGCGGGCGAGCAGAGCGGAGGAAAATGAATAAAGAATGGCGTTATAATCACTTTGTGTACCTTATTTCAAAAGCGAAGCTCCTTAAGTCGGAGCGACTCGACCGCATCCTGTACACGACAAGCATCTCGCAAAACGCCGCCCCCCCCTCAGAACACGCGGCGGGGAAAACCGCGTACTTACAGGCTACTTGGACTTCAGTCGTGCACTGCATTATGGCGCCCACGCGGTTCCTCACGATGCATCGGTAGTCGCCGGCGTGCGAGCGGTCCAGCGAGGGGATCAGGTACCTGTGCACAACACAAACCGCCATTAATCACCATCAACGTGACAGACGGTGACATTTATCACGCGGCCCGTTTTTATCCCCGGCAGTCAATATGCTAAATGAAACGAGGCGTTACGCCGGCCGTCTGTAACAGATCTTAAAACGGAGCGCTACTCGTTTACGAGGTGTGAACGCTTTCGAGGCGTCGGAACAGCCGGCCAGAACCGAAGGAAAGGACCCGACGGCGAGAAGCCTCTCCCAGGTAGGCCTTCGCTACAACTCCCCTCCGCCGATGCGCATTCATGTTAAATGGTGCGTGTGAAATGCTAGATTGATAACCCCAGAGCTCAGTCTGTTTTTTAATTGGTTTGCTATCGCCACTTAGCAGTGTCAAGTCCACCCCTGACATGATACCCCTCCACGGCAATTCAGTGTGGTGGCGAGTGGGTGGGAGGGTGGGTGGGAGGGGCTGGGCGGGGGGGTCCTGATTAAATGGATTCCAGTTCTCTTCTTTGATCAGGCCTGGTGGGGAATAACAAGCAGAGGGGCCAGCCTGCGCGGCAAGACCCGGGGACTAAGACACGTGAGAGCGCAGCTAAAATACTGAGTGAAAGGCAGGGAAATGAGGGAAAACTGAGGGCAGAAGGGAGGAGCGAAAGAGGGAAGAAGAGAGGGGTTACGGACATGCGGCGCGAATCCACCAACACGTGGAGAAGGGCGATCAGACCGTGACCGGAGGAAGGGATATCCACGTCTTGGTCAGATTGTGGCCGGAGAGCGAAGAAAACAGGGGCGACGCCTGCGGACGCGCAAGCGGACCGAACCACTTTGCCAGGCGCGGTGGGGGGGGGGGGGAGGGGCGGGCGCGCGCCGTGATAGCGTCGACCGTGGGCCCCGGGGGGGGGTTTGACAGAAACCGAGGC
>CAAKHD010026989.1:0-11848 GCA_901007705.1 Fistularia tabacaria
CTACATATCCAGTACTCATCGTGGCTGAAAGGCTGAATTACACCGGTGGCTACGGTCTCAGTCCGAGTTCTGAGGAGAGAGATCGTGTCTCAGATTGGGCTGATCGTGTTTGGCCTCGAGTACGCCGGGGGGTGGGGGGGTGGGGGGTGGGGGGTCAGGGGTGTCGAGGGAGGGTAAGGGGGGGGGTTATCTCGCTCCCGAGGAATTGGAACTGCGTCATCTGCGATCCAAAACAAAGATGGGCAAGAGTTGAGGCAGCTGCGGCGTGGACGCGCACGCCTGCGCGCACAAGAGTACAACAGAGGATCATTCTTGCTGTGGAGATGTAACACACACGCAAACACACACTTCTCTGGTCAGGCTCTTGAATGCGTCATGGCAGCGAGACGGCAGTGGTCGAACTTACAAATCACCTTTTACTCGCATCAGATAGGGGACTAATCTCTGGACCTGATCCTTTTGATTGCCACTGGAGGTACTGCAATGGACTGGAGCATCTCCTTTCTACCTGAGCTGAGTCAGATATCCACAGTTCAGGCACTCCTTTCTCGTCATCTTTTGTCAAACCTGGAGATGCGTCTATTTTCTGCTAGAGGAACGCGATTTCTCATTTAGTACACAGGACGCTCCGGGTTCGTCCAAAAACGAGAAGAGAGGAGTTCTTTTGCGTCGGCATGACAGGCTAAGGGAGCCTTCAGCGTTCATCAGGCTGTTGACGCACCGAGTGCGCCACGGCTATGTTACGGTGTTCCGCAAGGCTCTGTGCTTGGACCGATCCTTTTAGGTACCGACCCTTAGGTACTATTATTCGGGAGCACACCATGAATGTTCACTTCTATGCAGATGACACTTTGCTCTACCTACCATTGATTAGGGAACATAGGGGTATGCTGGATTTCTGTAGATGGTTTCAGAGTGTGGTCCAGACCTGCCCAACGGGGAAAGTGTCATGGGACGACTGTGTTGCGACTTGACTTTTCTTGAAGCTTTTTGGACCTGTGGTCAGCAGGGACAACGCCCGAGCCTCCGCCGGCTCCTGCAAAGAACGATGCCCGTGTTTTTCCGGGCCGAGCGACTCTCTTTGATTGGGAGTTTCAACCTCACGCAAGAAGCTCATGTAATCCCAAATCAAGGAGTTAAGGGATTTGGAGTGTTATATAAGGAAATTGGAACCCTCACTAAAACAAAGACGAGCCCTGCAGTAATGCCGGTTGTCACAGAAGTACACAGAATTGTGGGGAGCGAGATGCGCGGCCCTGATGAACACTGACTGGAAAAGGGATGAGAAAGGCAGATAAAAAAAAAAGGAATCTGAGGACAAAAAAAGAAAACAAAGAAAGAAAAGAAGAAAACTGGAGATATGAGGAGGCAGTGTTTGGGGATGGTGAGGGGAAGGGGGGAAGCTTTCCGTGTGACGCCCACGCTGTCACACGGAAACTTGCAGGAGCTGGATGGGAACGTTGGGATCAGCGCGGAGGGATATTGTTCCTGCGGAAGAATGGGGATTGAGCGTCAGCAAACCCCTCTCCGGTATTATTCCTCAATATTTTCCGCTTGGAAATTCACATTTTGTTCCCCTCAAATCTGCCATCCGACGGAGCTTCGCCCTCCCTTTCGCAGCAAAGAAACAACACTGAAACGACCCCTCTGCGATGCCGTTGTCGTCATAATTCCCCTCCATTTGATACGATCAGTGGTGACTAGTATCCGCGATAAGCCCCAGATTCCTGCAATTATGCCTGAACTACAAAGTTATACCTTTATTGATAAAAACTTTCAAATGATTTTCGATGAGTATCTCCGTGGGGAGTGTGCAATCGTGTCGTACGAATAATGTGTTTGTTATTCCGCTTTCAATTTGGACCTGCTACTATATAAGTACCAGTGAGTGTCTTGTCACAATAAGTTAGCTTACAGTTGGCCCGGGGTCGATCTCCAGCGCCTTTATATGTCTATAATATTTCACGTTGTGAATCAGATATCTGACTTTCACTTGCCTCTTGAACTTAGTTTAGCGTTTTTTCTTTCTAATTTCGTATCGAACACTTACGCCAAACTGGATGTTTTACCTCGACCCCTCTGCCTCTGCCTTCCTCGCCGCTTATTTCCCGCAAAGGTTATCCGCCAACATAAAATGTAAACGCGGGCGGCTGGGAGACTCCGCTTCACATGCCGCGGGTCAAAGTGGAAGTTTTAAAAATGAGGAGAGATTCAATAAATTGTGGATGTGAACCATCCAGACCCTGAATTATAGTTATAGATTGACACACAAAACACACACACACACACACACACACATACACACAAACAGACACTTGCCCTCTGTCTCCATATCGCATCAATCGGAGCACAAATACCTACTCTGGGTTTGAGGAAAATTCAAGATTTCAGATATTTATTAATTTTTCTCTGAAAACAACTCATTCTGAAAGTAAAATAAACTCTTTAAAAGTTGTCTACACAAAATACATAGTGTATGTTGATATGTAAGTACAAATGAAATATTCATAAACGCAGCTATTTTTCCCTTTTGATTTCTGTATTTGTGCCAGTGTACACATACAGATGTACGTGTGTGTATACGTATATTTGTATGCATACAGAAATGTGTATGTGTATACGTACATATATTCATATATCTAGATATACACACACGCACAAATTAATGTGTGTGTATATAGGTATTTATGTATGTATGTGCCTGTGTATATACACAAACGTTAAACATATCTATACGCATACATACATATATGCATATACACACACACACACACACACACACACACATATATATATATATGTATAAATATATATAAACATACACACACAAATATATATTTCATGTTTCATTGAAAAATATATAAACACTGCTATTGAACATTTCTGTATTTGTGCCAGCACTGACGTTGACTTTGGCTACATCTCTTTCTCACAGGCAAACACTGCATTTGCTACACACGAACATACACACACACACACACACACACACACACACACACACACACACACACACACACACACACACACACACACACACACAAACACACGAAGCGCAGCATATATGTGCCTGTTCTGAAAGCCCTTCAAATGGATGACACATCCACCCCAACAAAAGAAATCACAATGACCCACAAATCCATCGCCGTGGACCCACGGCTGAACTCCCTCTTCACACTCAAACTCACCCGCCCCTCCATTCTGCAACTTTGTACTTCTGTGCGATCAGAAAGAAAAAAAAACAAATACGAGGGGAGAATTCATCATTGCAAGGAGCAGGGGAAGCAATGGACGATAAAAGCGGTCGGTAGGTCGGGTCGCAAGCACGTGAGCATGCGGCTTCAGACAACGTACTGTCACTTCATGCTCCATCTCCTTCCCGACTGCAGGCTAAGCGCTTGAGACAAGAGGCTCGCCACTAATGATTTTGCATTGCGTAGATACACAGCTTTGCAAAGTCAACAAAGAAAGAGGAACTTTACAACCGCAGCGCATCTTCTTCCCTGAATCACAGTCGTGTAACGAACTGCCATCATCCACTTCGGCATCAAATATGTATCTGATTTATAGAGGGAGTGCTGGACATACAGGTGGCTGGGAGGACTTGTTCCCTATTGCTGAATTACCTGCGTTGTGCCGTCTGCTCGCTCAGTATCCCCCCGAAGTGACGATTATGAGCAAGCGGCAGATCGGCAGGCATCGGCTGCTTCCGCAGAACAACGGTGGTTTGACGGGAAAGGGGACAGATTACGAAGGGGGTCGGTCTGGAAAGACTCCGGTGTCGAGGAACAAGAGCAGTGCTCTGTTGTGCGCTGCTGACATGGTGCGACGCACCCCACAGACGATTAACATGGAATTGTAAATGGGCATTGATTCCGAGTCAGACGCTCGGTATGATTGAAAAAACAACCGCCGAGCGCTGATGCGGAAGACGCTTTGAGATAACTGACAAGACAGCTGAGATTCTACCGTGCTACCTGAAATTACTGGCTGTTGAAGATGGAGTGTTCTTCGGGATTGTAGGGGGAAAGACAAAAGCGGTTATTTTTATCAGATAAAGGGCGGAGCATCGCCCGGATACAGATTCGAATCAGCGCGTCACGTGTCACGGAGTCCCTCGGTCTTTATCACTGTCGGCACGGCTGGAATGCAGTTATGAAACCCATCTTACTTTGCACGGCCGAAGTGAAGCAAACGACTGCCAATGGCAAAAGAAAGCCAGAGACAGAAGGGATTAGCGTCACCTACGTGGCACGGCACCAAAGGGAAACAGCCTGCTGGGTCACGCCAGGAGAAGATGCTCCCCCGTCCTCTGCGAAGGCATGCAACCAAGAAGAAAGGCATCAACTCCTATTTCGTTGCCCCTGACACCGACTGACCAGTGCTCTCAAGCTTCTGTGCCTTGGAAAACAAATATGAGTGTGACGCAATGTCCTATTTAGACTCATTATCTTTCAGACAAACCTCTCATCTGCCTAACATTGAGTCTGTCTTTGAATTAGCACATCTGTTGCTCATTGCTAACCCATCGTACTTCTCAATAAACTCTTGCCTTCAAAGGTCTCGTCCTCTAACCGCCAGGTGACGTCAACGATGCTCGCTGCTCGGAATGTTAAAGAGCGGGGGTCGTAGGGAGGGAGCGACGGAACGCAGCCTCGGCCGAGGCATCAGAGAAAATAGGACAACACAATTTAATCCACGGGTGAGAAGAAGACTCTTCTTTTCCCTTTCTTTTACTCTTTCTCCTGGAGCGGCACACCTGCCTTTTTTATTTCTTTTGGAAAAACCAAGGGAGCGTCTGAGGCTTCAAAAAAGCTCGATGACTCTATTTCTATTCAGTTGCCGTGCAGCTACTGCCAACCTCGGGGAAATAATGTACAGGCAGTAGGGTTTATCTGGCTAGCAGAGGAGCGCGAGTGTCTTCCTCCATCCCGTCCTCACTCACCCACCAACCAAATGCCTCTCGGAACCTTTCAGTTCCTTAGCAGAAGTGACTTCTCGAGGAGATCCTCTCCTGTGGAGTGAGGTGGGAGGGAGTGCCCACATAAGCCCGAGGTGATTCCATTGTATTCCTGCTACTTCAGGAGACGCCATTTAATGCGGGTTCACGGTCATTTAAGTCTCTAGCTAGTTTAGCATTTAATGGTCATGTTTTATGTTCAACATGAGAACGGGGTCAGAGGTCGGTACTGTGACGCGGAGGTTCGCGCCAACAAGTTCCTGGTTGGATTTCGATGTGGGGCCTTTCTGTGTGGCGTCTCCATGTTCTCCCAGTGTCTCCATGGGTTTCCCCTGGGTTCTCCGGTTTCCTCCCTCAGTCCATAACAGAAGGTTAACTTGAGACCCCAAATTGCCCCAAAGTGAATAGTTGTATGTTTCTATATCTTTCTATATGTGGTCTTGGGATCGACCGGCGACCGGTCCAGGGCTCTGCCTCTCGCCCAATGACAGACGGGAATGGCTCCAGCCTCCCCGCAACCCTGATTGTATAAGCGGTATAGATAATGAATGAATGAATGAATGAGAACAGGGAGCAAGTATTCCTGAAAGAGGAAAGTAGGTAGAAAGTCGAGAAGAAGCCGCCACGTTGCAGTTTAAAGATCTTCCGCCGCAGACTTTCTTTCAATCCCAACTCCGACTTTCACGACTGTCAAGCGCCGCTGGGAAAGAGACGGATGGAATTTGAGGGGGAGGCGACGGCGCGTCTGAGAAATTACCGACGGAGGTGACAAGGCTCGGGGAAAAGGGGGAAGGAAATTTGCATGTCCACTTGGGTATCGTGATTCCACCGCTGCCAATCAGAAGTGCGGCGGGTACATACTGCCGCTAGATTACGCGACACAGGAATAGAAGCCAATTAAACATATTTCCGCTGCAGCCAAAGTCGAGATTTGGGGGGAGAAAGTGGTAAAATGAAGGTTTCCCTAATTGGATTCTGGATTTCCTTTTTCCTGTTGCCGCCCTTGGATTAATCCGACAGGTGGTGTGGGTTGACTTTCAATGTGCAATGTCAGTCCTGCAACAGGAGGGAGGAAGTTACCTGAGGGAAAGTGCTCGTTGACCGGCCAGTTGTCCACTTGCAGGGTGGCGTTGCCCCCGTTCCTGGTGAACCGAACCAAGTGATACTTGCCGTCATTTACAGCCGTGGTTGTCTCCCGCACACTGATATCCACCGTCCCGATGTTGAACGTCACGCCGATTTTCCCTTGCTCCTGGAGAAGACAGAGAGAGAGAGAGAGAGAGAGAGAGAGGAGGCGTTGGGAGGGGGATTCTTTGGCGGAACTCACGGGTGAATTTAAAAGATCGTCAACTGCTGCTGCACCCGGGCCCCACCTCACCTACGGCAGTGCAGTAATCGATTAATTACACAATAAACTAAATGTAAAGAGTTCAATTAGGTTACCGGGGATGTGCGCCCCGGGCTCGCGCTAATGGCGGACTGTTCAGAGCGGGGCCGAGAACGCTACGCTTCATTATACCGCACTAATGTGATGAAAATAGACTGCCAGCGGAGATTGTAACGATGAGTAATGTTCTGCGTGGCTCGTCGGGGCAGGGCTGCCAGGAACCGCCGCCCGTTCGGGTTTGCTGTATTTACAAACCGCCCGGGTACCGTACGCGCCTTCCTCTCCCTCATGCTAAGCCGGTTATACCGTGTCCATAAACTAGATCCCTCCCCGACTCCGCCGATTTTCACGAGTGTGTTTTAACCTCCGCTGCTTGTGCGCTCATGTGCACGTAGGCGTTGCAAGCGGAAGAAAAAAGTTTAAGGGGCCAGGCAGGGCTCGACTAAGTGGCAGCGGGGACGGGCTATTTTCTGTGTCATTTGTTTTAACTCCCAACGGGGGATCTCTCGGTGTAATTACTTTCCTCAGAAGCCCCGAGCGGAGGAACGTCTCTTACGACTGAAATGAGAAAAGGTGGTGCCGGGGTCGCCGCGAACTGCCCAGCCTCGTGCTGCTTCCAGGCGCCGCGCAGACCCCTGCTGATGTCGAACTCGACTCCTCGCTAACGCCAAACCTCACCTTAATGGCTCATTTATACTCAACGTTAAATCCGGACACTGACAGAGCCCACTGTCCATCCTCTGGGTTTATTTGCTTCGTGACTCTGTACATTGTACTCTAGGATTATTATCATTTTGTTAACTTCATGTCACCGTGGGCTTGTGATAAACGTCTTCTCGATTCCTCTGTATGTCTAGCATGCAGAGAAATTGACAATAAAGCTGACTTTGACTTTTAGGTTGCAGATGCGTAGTCGAACTCAGCCGACCGGAAAATACCGTCGGAAGCCATGCGGGAGGGCAGTGTGAGAGAAGTTCGCCCCACCACCAGCACCTGCACAGTCGCAGGTCGGTATTGTCTGAAACAAGACTCAACAGAAGTAAACTCTACACCGCCCCTTGTGGACGCTTTGCTTCACAACAATATCTGAAGCAAATGTGTTTGAACTGATTCACTGTCTACATTGGAACTCACAATGCGCAACATGGAACTCGGAACTCGGAACTCCAAATTTGGAACTCTTAACCTTGAGGTGAACTCGACACTGACCTCTCGCGGATGTATTGCCTCACAACCATGTCTGAAACAGAATTGAAGTATTGTCCAAAATGGAACTCGGAACTCGGAAACTCGGAACTCATAAATCGGAATTTGGTAGGTAACTCTGCGCTGCCCTCTAGTGGATGTATTGGTTGTGAAGCAGTACAGACATGTTTGACTGAAATGTCTGAAAGAGAATGCGATACTCGTACCTCGGTACTCAGAATCACTTGCAACGGAAAAAGGAAGCCAGAAGGCAGAATTTGGATATCAGAAACGGACGTACCTCTTAACGTACGTAACGTGAGCGTGAATGAGCCTTACAACTAGCAACCCCCCGCCGTCGGCGTGGTGCGTCTGAGGCTCCCCTCTGTTTAGAGGGAGTTGAATATCGACAGCAGGGAGTCTGTTTCATTTTAATACCCTTTTATTCAGTTTAACTGGACGAGTGATTCCGAACAATAAAGGACAGAAATATATGATGTACATTTCTGCCCACGTTCCTCCCTCCGGCTTGACGCTTTGCTGGGTAAGTTTCCTCTTCATCAAAAACAAATACACACAAGATCAATAAGAGAAAGACGAACTCTTCTATCAAATTTGCTGCTTCTTTTCTTGTCCAAATAAAGAGTCTTTATGCCCGAACCCCAAAATTCACCAGCTTCACCAAGACCAGTCTCTCCTTGTCTGTTTAATTCATCACTATCGTCAATATTCTTTTTAAAACTACTGTCAAAAATGTAAATTCACTCTCAAGCGACAGCTACCTGCTGCCGAGAGGATGTGGAGTCAGAGGGGAGAAGATTCAGAGAGAAATAAGACGACGTGGAAGGAGAATGTCGATCGCGCTTTTCACGTGGTTTTATTCGGATTTCATTGATGATTCGGATTTAGGGTCACGTTCCTGTCAGGACGACCTGTGACAGGAGGATACATTCATTCATTCGTTCACGTGTTCAGCATCAAAACCGCTGAACCTACACTTATACCTGCGGCGTTTCGACGTAACATCGCCATCTCCCCTACATTTAGTGAGAAAGTCTTGTCCCATCCTTCCAACTTACAGTGTTTGTGACGTTAAAACAACATTAGCGCTGAAACTAGCCAGGGAGCGGAGCGGACGAATACGTCGTCACGTGGCTCTACCTGAGAAAGGCGGCTTTATTTACATTTGGCGGTTGAACTTTAGTTTTCGTTTGTAGTGTTTTTTGTGTTATTCCTACGCCCTCCTGCATGTTTTGGACTGATGTAGGAAACCGGAGAACCCAGAGGAAACCCATGCAGATGTGGTGAGAACATGCAGACTCCACACACCCTTGTCATTATCGAACCAGGGAGGCTTGTTTTGACGTGGTAGCGCTAACAGCTGCCCCACCAGAAAAATACATATTTATGGCTAATGCTGCATTTACCGTGTCCATTCTACCTGGACCTCGTTTCGCGTCTGGTCCGGGGACATCGCGTTATTTTTTCCAGGACTTGCCGTCATAGAGGCAGGGAAGAGCCCGAAGACGCTCCCCGCGCTAATCGTCGTGCAGCTGCCACAAAGCCTCGCGGCGGATGCTAACGATCCCCTTAAAATCGAAATGATTTCGGAAATAAAACTGATGCCGCTCGACAAAATCCGATGTTTAATTGGTTTCATTTCATAATTCGTTTATTCACGCGTTGTTCGACGGGAGTTGCTGGAGTCGGATTATAACGCCGACGAAAACATAATGGATCGTCTAAATGGGAGTCGATGATGGAGGTAGCGGCATATGAGGCCATAGCTAAAGGGTATTGCTAGATTACTGGCAAGGAGTCAAACTGAATATTTGGCTTTTAATGTTTTTGAAGAGGCGCCAAAGGACTATAAAAAGACGGATTTATGGGGGAACAGCATAATTGCTTTGAAAGGAGATGACAACCTGAATAAATCGCACAGTTTCTGACAATTGCGGAGGATTTTGAGGTTTGAATGGAGTTTGTGTCTTGGAATGTGAACAGGAAGACAGCACTTTGCATCTAAAACTTTTATGCAAGTGTGTGTGTGTGTGTGTGTGTGTGTGTGTGTGTGGGCGTTCAAAAAAAAAGTACTAATTGGGTCACCTCATGCAGCTGCGTGTCACAATTGCAGCTGCTTTTAAGAACGCTCTATATTGTTCATCACGCAGCAGTCGTCTTGATGCCCCCCCCCCAACGATGATGTCATTACTTTCTACAATCAGTATCATTATCTTATTTATATCATAATTACGGTCGTTTTCTGGGATTGAGCGGTTAAATCGTTTGCCGCCGTGATCGCATTATTTAAAATAAGTCTGACGGTGTTAAGCTGTTTCCTGACAACACGGGCGTCGCTGGGTTTCCTCATGTCGACTCGAGATGTTTGATTCAAAATCGGTCAGTCATCGAATGCACTGCTTGAAGGAACCAATCCCAGCGGACGCTGGATTAAAAGGGGCGGAGTTCAAACTGCACGGGGAGCCTGTCAATCACGGGGCCGTCCGTCAATTCAGTGCCTTCGCAGTTCATGACTGCTATTTTGGAGCAGGAGGCCGGAGAACCTTGCAAGAACCGACGCAGGTAAGAGGAGAACATGAGGACAGGAAACCCCAAGTCAGAATCGAACCTCCTTGCTGGGAGGCAAACAGCTACACCTGTCAAATCACCCCCCACCCCCGAAAAAAGGGGGGTGGGGTTCCCAAAACTACGATTTGACGGCCCTGCTTGTGCTCACAGGTGAAGAAGTTGCCTTCGATTCACTGAATCTGAACACGTAATGAAAAAGCAAACAAACGGCGCGTTGATGCAGCCATCTGAGAGCATCCGGCCTCCCACCCACAACAAACCCCCTCTTCTGCTCGTAATGGAAAAACAATGTCGTCGAATACGACAGAGAGCCGCCTCCTGAAAGCCGGAGCAGCGGTTTCGGAGCGGTCGGACAAGAACGGTAACTTAATGTGTACTCTCAGTTGGCAAATCGGGCTCCTAATTTGAGCAAATGCCATTAAAACTCGAGGCGACAAACGCGCGTGCGGGTGCGCACGTGTAAAAAGGCATTTGTAACCCCAACCGCGTTAGCGAGCAAACGCAGAGATACGCAGGTGTTTTTATGCAAAAAGGGGGAGTTAAGTGAATCTTGCAGCACTACTGAAGCATACCGGCTAATGAGGACCCTTTTACCGTGCTAGACAGGACATTTGTGACGCATTCGGGGCTCGCATGGACTCCTCGCCGTGCGTCCGCGGTGACCTTCAGAAGCCGGGGCGACCCATTAATTCAGCCCCTGCGCTGCCGCAAACAAGAAAACGTGGCGACTGCAGAAGCCACCACTGTCGCTCGGCGCCTCCCCGAGCAAACTGTGCACGGGAGCTCAATGCGATAAGAGCCCGTCTCTCGTCTCCGTTGCGCTCTATCCCTGCTGTCCGGAGCGCTCCCGCCTCGCCGCAGCCCGCCCATCTGCCCGCCCCACCACCGCCCGGGCGCCGCCGCAGCGTTTGATTGACAGATCCAATTATGTTTTTTATTGGCCTGTCGCTTGCCAAGTGGGTAGGCACTTCATTGTCTCCGGAGCAAAGGAAAATGGCTATTGTTTCTTTCAGTGAAGACGAAAAAAAAAAAAGAAAAGGGATGATGGCCACTATAAACCAAAAATTCTGTGCAGAGAATCTCTTCGAAAGAAAATTGCTCACTAACGAACGGAGCGGATTGAAAAGTCTGGATCCTCGGGTGACACGATCATTTGCAAACGGAGAGACAGTCGCCGTCGACGCATCTCAGTCAAACCCTCCAAACACCGGAAGTGGTCGTTTACAAGTATGATTTGCTGGAATTCCTTAAGAAAAGGCGGAAATCAGCCTCTCTCGCTCTCAAATCTCCGACCGGAGGGGCAAAACACGACTCCGCTGGCAAGTTGTCTTCACGCACATTGAGTGCAACATGCATGTGTTGTGTTCACGGCGCCCGTGACAGAGAGTGATAAATGTAATTCCAGTCCGTCCCTCCGTGCCGGCGATCCCAGGTGACCCCGTCGCTCACTGACATCGGCAATCAGGGCCGGCGCGATCCAATTCGGGGGCCGATCGATGCATCCGACGCTGGCGGCGTGGCTGTTTTCGTCTGGCTGTGCGGGGAGAGGGGGGGGGGGGCTGGGGGGGTCATGGGGGGGCGGCTGGAGGGGGGGGGGGGTTCCTTTTAGAGCAAAATCCATTCAAGAACCCGACGACAGAAATAGAAATTAACCGGTTTTGTGGCGGGGCTTCTCTGTAAACGGGGCCCAGCCGGGGAAAGACGACCCCTGAAATTTGAAAATGGCGGGG
>CAAKHD010027056.1:2918-32452 GCA_901007705.1 Fistularia tabacaria
GGGGAGTGAGAAGAGGTGGTGGGGGGTGGGGGATGGGGGGGGGGGACAAGGCGGGGGGGGGGGGGGGGGGGGGGGGGGGGGGGTTGAGGGAGGGGAAGGCAATCACGTTCGAATCACCGGGGAAGATGGAAGAACACGTAAATGGGAAGATCATTAGAATCCGAACGGAAAATTGAAATGACTGCGCGATCACACAAGCGGAAAGGAGTCGACTTCCACGTTTCTTCCCTGCCTTCGTTCGGCATCTTATCTTTGAGTCCCTCGACCGGTGTCTGACATTGTCGGATTTTGTAAATAGGCTGCGCGCTCGCTGGGGGCGGCCCTCCAATCGTGAGGTTGCGTCGGTCCTCGTGGCTCCCGGCGGTACGGTTAGCGCCTAGCATGGCAGCTCCTGCGCGAGCGAACGCGTCAACCAGTGATGGTAATCCAATGTAAAGCGCCAGGCGACGACGGCGTCGTATAAGTGGAGACCATGTGTGGATACATTTCTTGACGCACACGCTGGTCTTCCATCCCAAAAGGCCACCTCCAAGCCACCTCCACCTGCCACGCTAGCAGGCAAGCTAGCGTGGCAGGTGAATTACCAGACCCCAGTACACGAGGAGGAAATGTCAGGCTCATTAAATGTCCTGTTAAAAATGTCAGATTTTACAATAATGTCGCCAATTACTGTTATATAAGCGAAGCATAATCGGTGGCTTTGGCTATCGAACGGCGTCATCCGATTGAAATCCACGAAAATAGCATCGGCAACTGACCGCCGCCGTCCGTGAGTCAGTCGGAATCCAGTCGGAATGCAAACAAATATAGAGTCTGTAGTTCAAAACGCCGCGGGAACTCCTAGCTCTGTTTGTGTCTCCGAGAGCGAACTCCTGTTCATTAGCATTTGGTTGGGCATGGGCAACTTCATGGACGCCGCTTGAAGGCGCTTCCGGCAGGAAACACAATTTCGGGCTCGGAGTCGTGGAGAAACAGCTCCGCTCCTCTCTGCCGTCGCTTTGTTGCCGTTTTAAAAGCAGCGGCGCCCGGCCTCCCGCTGACAGACGGTAACGCGCCGGGGACTCGGGCACTCGTTGATGTCTGGAACAGTCCCGTGTGCTTTAAACGCTGCTCTTCTTTTCCTGATCGTCCGGGGTATTCGCTCTCCGGGCAAACATGAGCCGCGGCGGCGATTTTGCCTTTTTCATAAATAATGACTCTGTGGCATCAGACGTCCCCGGTCGACTGCGAAATTCTTTGCCAGCGCTCATTTAAAACCGTCTCGAGGGATCCGAGGAGAGGCGCCATTGATGGCGGCGCCATCGGTCACGCCCACTGATGAGCGTTTGTTTACATGTGCGAGGTACATTCTGCCGCTGGACTGTAAATGGCAATAATCCCATTGAGCGGCTATGCTAACGTTGGAGCCCTAGCGCTTTCTCGCGTCCAAAACCATTCATTGCTTTAGATCTGGTTTTCAATGGCAGCCGGAAAAAATTAAAAAAAGACCAGCGGCAGAGCCGGAGGCGGCAGAGATGAAGACGTCGGGGTTCTGAAACAAGATCGGAGATGAGTCCCTCGTCGAGAGGGGACGTGTTAGATGTTCTGGAGATGAAGATTCTGGGTGGAAGGATGCTGAGGTCGGAGCTGCCAGGCGGGAGTTTTCATGGATGTACTCAAAGAGAACAAGAGGTGAGAGGAGTGGATTCGCTGGTGACCCTTGAAGACTTTCTGGCTCTTCCCTGTCCCTCGCGTTCATCGGTAACCGAACACAACACGGGAAGATCGAGCGGCAGAACTACCTTTAATCGTGATCACTTAACTGCCACTTTGAAATTCATGAGCGAGAAAACAAGAACAAGGGCGCGGAGGCCGAGGGGCGGTAGCCCGGCGGCAGAAAGGCGCCCTCTCGTACCTCTCGGACCGTCACTGGGAGCTCCGGAGCTTCCCGTCTCTTGATGATCCAATGTCCGTGAACGAACCCCAACAAAGGGGAGGTAAGTCCGAAGCGCCTGCTGGGAGCGCTCCACTTTTTCAAGCTTCCCCTCCCTTCCCCTCCCTTGTCCTCCCTTGTTCTCCCTTGTCCTCCCTTGTCCTCCCTCGTCTTCCAGGTGTTCCCCGAGCCACTGCGAGCACGGGGGAAGATGCACTCAGTCGTGGAGCTCCTTCCACTGTAACTGCTCCGACAGCGGCTACGGAGGAGCCACCTGCCACAGCTGTAAGCCCAGCCGCACTCCCCTTCCGCCGAACTCTTACTGTTTTAAAAGTACCGTCGATGAGTTCGCTTTCCTCTGGTTTGTCCGTGACCACGAAGGCGCCGGAAGGGCCTCGATATTCGGCCGCATCCATTAAGGCTTTGGAAGGGGGAGGAGACGTTCTGCAAAGGCTACATTTGCAGAAGCTCGAGACGATCACAGCGACGATGGGTTTCACCGGAGAAAAACGGTCGTCAGGTCGCTGCTCGCTGAAACACAACCGAAAAGCTAGCTAGCCAGCTTTAAAACCGATCCAAGTTTTCCTTCACTCCCGACCCGGGAGACGAAGGCGGCCGCCTCGTTTCTCTCACGATCGGCGCCTGACAGGCCGAAAGGCGCCGAAGCGAACGCGGAGAACGAGGTTAATATTCCACGCGTGTTTTTTCATTGCGTCGGCTGTAATAACGCCGAGTCCCAAACACTCAATTACCTTGTGTCTTTCTTTTCTTTTTTTTTTCCTCATTCCTTTGTTTCAGAACTTTAATTACCCGCGTTCAGTCGGGAATAGGGTAAACAGATCGGCGCTACTTTATTACCTTGCGCAAATTAGACCCCCCCCGTTTAATTTCAAAGGCTTATGAGGTTTTATTTCACACTTTGTGGCACCTGCGCGTCGACAGGCGGCTCCGCGGGGGGTTCGCCGGGTCCGAGAGCTGCCGCTCACTCACACGTCACGGGCGGAGAAGCCGAGAAGGTAGATCTCCGTGATCCACGCCGAACGATCTGATTCCCACGGGAATCGGCTGTGAGAGGTACTCGCGAAGCAGATCAGCGGCACGGCGCCGGTTTTCAGACGGAACCGAAAAACAGGCGCTGTTTTTCATTCATTACCCGTGCAGCTTATGCTGCGTTCAGGGTCGCGTCCGGATGGAACGCAAGGACGTTTGCAGACAAACAACCGTTCACTCAGTCATCGGCGTGTCATGTGGATCAGGGGTGTCAAACTCAAATCCACGGTGGGACGAAATTCAAAAGTGTCGGGCCAACATTGATATTTATGGAATCAAATCTTCCTCCAGAAAGAACAATGAAGCTTTTCACCTGGAAACAAACAAGTTTGGCTTCAAAAGTGAATCTGGAACGAGCAAAGCTTCCGACTGGACAAAATAGAACTTCATGTTGCACTCATGCAAAATGGAAATTCAAATGAAAAAAAGCATCAATGGCATTAATTTCTTCAATAAATTACATAAAAATCGTGCGCCTCTTTTTATTCACAGCCTTCTGAATCAATTTCAACAGTGACCTTTTTCCACAGGCTAATAATAAACGTAAAAATAAAATAAGAATAACAAACCAATTCACTGATAATAATATCCTTCAATGATCATGAAACCATTCAAGCTCATGTCTTGGAGTAGCAAGAAAAAAGTGCATGAAGAAAACGTGAATTATAGCTCACAATAGCACGGTGCTAGTGTTAGCATGAGGTGGCTATGACTGCAACAGAGGAGGGCGTTTACGGGTACTGTCGGGATTTTTGTGCCGGCAGAGGCACCAGCAGAGGCGGGCGGGCTAACGGCTAACGGCGGGCTAACGCTAATAGCCATTTGCTATGGCTTCACCGGCCAGATAGAATCACACTGTGGGCCAGAGTTTGACACCTATGATTTAAAGACAGACAACCTTTCACAACCTTTCTCTCATTCACACGTCATATCGAGACATGAAAACCGTTCACTCACTCACTCATTCACATGTCATTCGGAGACATGAGCCCATTCACCCTCTCATTCACACCTTGTATGGAGACATGCGACCATTCACTCACTCACTCATTCACACGTCGTAAAGAGACATAAAATTCACTCACTCATTCACACGTCACCGGATGTGCAACCATTCACCCTGTCATTCACACGTCATATCGACATGAAAACCATTCACTCACTCACTCATTCACATGTCATTCGGAGACATGAGCCCATTCACCCTCTCATTCACACCTTGTATGGAGACATGAGCCCATTCACCCTCTCATTCACACCTTGTATGGAGACATGAGCCTATTCACTCACTCATTCACACGTCGTAAAGAGACATAAAATTCACCCTCTCATTCACACGTTATATGGAGACCCCGCGTTTGTTTGAGCCTCGGGAGGAACCCGGAGAACCCTGAGGAACCCCACGAAGACACGGGGAGAACATGGAGACTCCGCGAAAAACACCCGCCCGGGTTCTTCTGAGGGATTTGCAGAAGCAGCAGAAGTCGTAGTCGTGCGAGCGGCGGCGGCTGTAGAAGTAGTAGAAATAGTCCTGCTGCTTGAATCCAGCAGGCACTTCCACACAAAGCAGCAGGAGCAGCAGAAGTGCACATTGTTCTTCTCAGCAGCGGCGGCCAGAGAGGCTTTTCTTCTCCGAAACGGCGCAGAACCCGCCGAACCAAACGGGTGGTCGGGCGGCGGATTTGACGATCCCTGAAAGCCGTTCGAAAAAAATCGAGAAGAACGAGGAAGGGGGGGGCGAGCCAGAGGGGGAATCGGGGGTGGCGGAGATGAAGAAGAAGAAGAAGATGCTGAGAAGGTTCCACAGAGAGGCAACCCCGCCCGCCCTCGGGCGTCACGCTCACGCCCAACACACACCACGCCGGCTCTGACGCCGCCTGCGTTTATTCCAGGTGCGCGTCGAATGGAAAATGAAAGAGATGGCATCTTTGATTTCCCCCAACCCTCCTCCACCATCACGCCGCCTCCTGTTGTGTGGGATCTGCTGCAGGCTGCTCACACACACACACACACACACACACACACACACACACACACACACAGACATGCTAACCTGTGTGTGTTTTGATCGTTGTGTGGAGGTGAGAGCCGGAAGGCTTCAACTTTTTTTTTTGTCAATTTCTTATTTCTTTCATTGTTTCAAAACGCGTCCCGATGTCACAGCGACGTTCCCCCTTGATCCCAAAACGCCGTCGAACGTCGATTTGAAGCTGCTGAAACGGCCGCCGCCTCGATTTTCAGGGTTTTTCCTCCGCAGCACGATTGAGACGCGCCCTCTCCTCGTTTAATAACTCACCGAATCGCCGAATTCAGAAGTCGCTCCTTAAAAATCTCGACTAATTCGGCTTCCGAATGCAGCTGTCAATAAATGGCGGGCGCGAGCTGATATTTCGCCGCCTTCGTGTCTCGCGAAGCAGGTAATAAAATGAAACTCCCCGGGATTAGAATTGATAATGTATTCGGACGGACCCTAATTATAAGTTCATCATTATCAGAAGTGACAGACGTGGAGGATTTGTTTCCAAAGAGGATTTTGTCGCCGGGCTCTTCTGTCAGGTGAAGTCAACTCATTAGCGCCGGAGGGGGGGTTCAAAACTTCCGCTTGGAAAGAGTAAATAGTTTTCCGTTCCCCTGACAGACGCCGGTTTTTAGACAAAACCAAAAACATCTTTTTTCATCCATTCATTCAGTCATTCATTCATTATCTGTACAGCTCATGCTGCGTTCAGGGTCGCGTCGGGACGGAACACAACAGCGTTGATAGACATGCAACCTCTCTCCCATTCACCCTCTCATCCACATGTTTTTAGAGACATGCAAGCATTCACTCATTCATGTCATTGAATATACAACCATTCACTCACTCATTCACACATCGTATAGAGACATACAATTCACTCACTCATTCACATGTCATATAAAAGCATGCAACCATTCACTCACTCATTCACATTTCATTGAATATACAACCATTCACCCTTTCATTCACATGTCATATGGAGGTATGCAGCCGTTCACTCACTCATTCATATATCATTCAGACATACAACCATTCACTCACTCATTCACACGTCATATGGAGACATACAATTCACTCACTCATTCACATGTCATTGAATATACAACCACTCACCCTTTCATTCACATGTCTTATCGAGGTATGCAGCCGTTCACTCACTCATTCACATGTCATATAAAAACATGCGACCATTCAGTCACTCATTCACTTGTCATATTGAATGTACAACCATTCACTCAGTCATTCAAACATCACATAGACATGCAACCATTCACTCACTCATTCACACGTCATATGGAGACATACAATCATTCACCCTCTCATTCACAAGTCATATAGAAGTATGCAACCATTCACTCATTCACTCGCTCACATATCAATCAAACATAAGCCCATTCACTCACTCATTCACACGTCATATGAAAACATGCAACCATTTACCCTCTCATTCACATGTCATATGGAGGTATGCAGCCGTTCACTCACTCATTCACATATCATTCAGACATACGCCCATTCACTCATTCATTCACACGTCATATAGAGACGTATAATTCCCTCATTCATTCACATGTCATCGAATATGCAACCATTCACTCACTCATTCACTTGTGATATTGAATATACAACCATTCACCCAGTCATTCAAACATCACATAGACATGCAACCATTCACTCACTCATTCACACGTCATATGGAGACATACAATTCACTCACTCATTCACATGTCATTGAATATGCAATCATTCACCCTCTCATTCACATGTCATATGGAGGTATGCAGCCGTTCACTCACTCATTCACATATCATTCAGACGTACGCCCATTCACTCATTCATTCACACGTTGTATAGAAACATGCAACCATTCAGTCACTCATTCACTTGTCAGATTGAATATGCAACCATTCACCCTCTCATTCATACGTATGGGCAATTCAGGTTCTCCAGTGAACCTCCTGCTGGACTGCGGGAGGAACCCGGAGAACCCTGAGGAACCCCAGGTAGATATGAGGACATGGAGACTCCCGAGGAAAGGCCCCCCGCGTGGGAATCCAGCCTGAGACCCTCTGGCTGCGAGGAGGGAGCGCTAACCGCCGCGCCGCCACATTCTCCTGCGCTAATACCACCTCTTCTCTGCTGATTTCTATCTAAAGCTCACACACACACTTAATAACAGCAAAACGGGCTATCGCAGTTATCCGCCGCCGCACTATAAAATGTGACAAAAAGCCAAATTCAACCCCGCCGGCGATAAATATCTCGAGGTTTATCTCAAAGATAGGCAACCGGGAGATGACGTCATGGGCGGGGAAGCGTCCCCGCGGCGTGAATTATGAGCGGCGGCGACGGCGTCCGGGGAGAAGAGCGAGGGAATGCGCGAGGTGCTGATGCCTTTCTGTTTCTCCCCCTCCCTGCGCAGCGAGGCACGAGCAGTCGTGTGAGGCGTACAAACACAAAGGCAACGCGTCGGGGCATTACTACATCGACGTGGACGGCAGCGGACCCATCAAGCCTCGGCTTGTTTACTGCGACATGACAGGTACCGCACACGCAAAGTCGGATTTTGTCCGGGCGGCGCCGAATCACAAGCATTTGGAGAAACAAACGCCGCCCGTTAGCGGCGCAGGAACCTCGGATGGTTGTTGGCGGCCTTCTGCCTCGACAAAAAGCCGGGAGAAGGATACAGAGCGAGTCAAGGGAGCTACGAGGATCATCTATGACGACTAGTACCAGTGGCGCGAGAAGCTACATGCTAATAGAGGAAATGATAGATCAAGCCACGCCTCCTGGGAAGGCCGAAACACTCGGGAGGGGATAAGAGGTCACCGTTGGGGATATCACCGGAGGTTAGCCTAGCGCTAGCTACGTTGTGTAAGCTTTCAAAGTGTCAGGCAATTATGCCAGTCTGTTGGCAGCATCTGGCGAGGGAGGAGCCTTTACATTTTTCAACGCGCGCTAATTGCCATCGCGTCTGCAGGATTCACGGCTCAATTACCTCCCGGCTCGCTGCCGCGCTACTCCCGCGTTTGAGAATCGGGATTAAAAATCTCTTTCCGTCTCCATCCCAAGACAGAGCATGGATGGTGATCCAGCACAACAACACGGAGCTGACCACGCTGCGCTCCTCCCCGGAGACGGTCCGCCACTCGGTCCACTTCCGGTACGCGGCCGATGAGGAGCAGCTGGCCGGGATGATCGGGCAGTCGGAGCACTGCGAGCAGGAGCTGTCCTACTTCTGCAAGAAGTCCCGCCTCCTCAACACACCGGGTAAGGACTTCCACTCGGGTCCCTCTCATAGGTATAAGCTTCACTCCGCGACTTCGCAGAGCATACCTCCACCCCCCTAGATGTTCCTCCATCTGCTCCGTGCTCGCTCACAGATCACAATGTCACCTGCGAACAATCTTCAGGTTCCCGTCTAACCTCATCTGTCAGCCGGTCCGGGGGCTCCGAGCTGCTCCCTGACGCTCTCCCACCTCCACCTTGAAATCCTCTGTCACACCTTTGTCACACCTCGCCACTCTCTCACAGCAGTCATACATGTCCTGCGCCACCCTCACGTGCTTCTTTGCCACCCCGGACTTCATAATCATACAACCACGGTTCCTCTCTCGGGACCCTGTCAGATGCTCTTTCAAGATCTACAAAGACACGGTGCGGCTCATCCTGACCTCTATTGTGCTACGTGATCAATGTTCTCAAAGCAAATTGATGAATTAAATATGAATGTGAACAAAAGAAGAAAAATCTTTCGGGGATAGCGACAGGTCAAAATGGCGTCACGTCTATATGAGACGGGTTGAAAGGAGTCTGCCGGAGAGCGGTTTTCAAGGAGAGTTTAGGAGCAAGAGTTCGGCCTCCCAGGCGGCGTGAAGATGTCAGCGCTGGAAATAACGGTCAGAAACCGGGCTGGGAGGAGGTGACCAATAAAAATGGTGAGGGTTTCCTCCCCTTTGGGCGCTAAAATCTGCAAGTCCGAAGGAATTTTTGATCGAGACCCGACCCCCCGAAAAAAATTTAAACCCCCCCAAAAACCTGGCTGTCGTAAATATTCCAGGCACGCGGAGATAAAAAGCAGCGGCAGGCGCCTCTTCATCTCCCAGACTTCAAATGGGACTTACTTTCGCGATGTTCCCGAGGTTGGCGATGTGACGCCGGACAAGAGCCGTGACACGACGCGCCGAGGAGAAGACGCCGCCAAACAAGTTCTAAGAAGTGTCAGGGGCCGTCCACGTAGCATCGCTGGGGTTGTCAAAGGGGAAATAGGTAGCGGCGACAGAGTTCTTTACAAATCAAGTTTGAATCTGAAAGGTCTATATCTGGAACTGAGGCCGTTTGAATTGCTGATTCCGTTCCTTTTTTTTTTTTCTCTCCAAAATCAATAATTGATGGTGTTGAAGCTACTTTGACAACTCTTTGGACAGCAAGTTTTCGGACTGTGACTTTGGAGATGTGAGCGGGTGCCAAATTTCGGTCGTGATTCAGAGCTTGCGCAGCAGAAACTCGCTGCCTCGGAGTTTCACTTCGCATTAGCCCTGACACCTTCCGCTCCAGTTCCCCTTTCCGATGTGAATTAGCATCAAAATGACAAAGTGAGTGGCTCTATACACCTGCCATGTAGCATACAGCGGGGGTCCCCAACCTTCTGGGTACAAATTATCGCTAAGTTATCGCTATAGTTTTTCAGACCTTCCGGATCTTATTTTGCAAAACGACTGTTTCCGCCTTCGCCTTCCTGCCGCGCTTCACTCTATGTCGCGCCAATTCACACATCAGCTACCACAAGCTAGCTCTTGAATACACAAAATGAGCTAGAAAACAAAAGTGGCCGGAGAGCAGGCGGAGGCGTGGCAGACCGCCGGCCGATAGAAAGCTGCGTTCACAAGAAGCTATCGGGGATTCCTAGCTAAGTTACGGGTTCGTCGCGACAGCTGAGGCACAAGCTGCGCGCCCGCTAGGCATGATTTGCGGTGAACGGCTAGCTGATGAAGCGATGAAGCATTTTCATGCATGAAACTGCCCCAAAAAGGTCGAGCACCGCCGGCAACGGATACATCCAGGTGAGTTGAATTAACGCCTCCTGGACGGCGGCGGCGGCCTCGCTGAAAAGCGGCTAGCGCTCGAGGATGACTTCTTGTGTGTTCCAGAGGGGGCTCCGCTCAGCTGGTGGGTCGGAGGTCCCGGTCCGGGGCAGGTCCAGACGTACTGGGGCGGAGCTCCGCCGGGCAGCAGGCAGTGCTCCTGCGGCCTGCAAGACAACTGCCTCGACTCCAGTCACTACTGCAACTGCGATGCCGACCACGACCACTGGTATTTTCATTTACGAACGACGTCAAGACGAGTTTGTTTTCCCAAACAGGTCGTTGTGGAATTTTGCTTTTCCTCCGGATCAAATGAACGTCGCACGACATTGCTTTGAATTCAGTGATTTCGTCCACTTACAGTGGAAGAGACAAAAGTTATGTTCGTGATCTGTGTGGTACGTTGACACCACTGGAAGTATAAATATGTATTTTAACAAAGGCTTAACGTGAACTGCCGACCCAACTGAGCCAAACAGAAACTCCAATTGTTGAAAACACACTTTTCACCATCGGCATTTTAATGATTTTTTCCAGCTTCGGTTTGGTCCGCTCTTTTCCCTCGCTCTGGCTTCGCAACGGGTTTTGCAGAGCAGACCTTTTTCTCGCTCGAAAAAGAAAAATGCCTCGCCCAATTTTTACCGCTCCTTCTGCACAAACTCCCACGGCCATCCCGTCTCAAAAGAAGCCCGTTTCTTGTTTCCTTCGGCTCGGTGAGTGGACGAGTCGCTGCCCGTTCCCCTTGCCGTGATAAGGGGGTCGGCGTTTGCGTCTTTTATTTGAATTTCTCATTCTCTGATGTTTTGTTTCGCTATTTTTTAACATTTTTGGACTCGCTGTGTTTCAAGCGCTGCATAGATTTTCTTGTGCGCTGAGAACGTGTCAGCTTTGCGCGAACGCGTAGCTTCGAGGGAGCACTGCTTCCCCCGGTATCTTACAAAGATTTTCAAACTGGGACAACCTTCTTGCTTCCCACGGACGTTGCCGAGGTCTTTGAATCTGCAACCAAAATCCACCCAACTGACCGGTGACCGCTTTTTTTTATTTTTCCTGGTAAAATCATCCACGCGATCAGGTTTTTACCTGCACGGCGACGACGAAAATCCATTTCCCTTGCAATCGAAGTCAAAGACAAACCTCATTAGGGCTGAAATCACGAGTGAGGCTCGATCCGATACAGGCTTTTGAGTGATTGGAAACGGGCTGGAGCTGTGCTGCGGCACATATCGATCCATGCATGTTTCTCCTGCGCGAACCGCGAGATCAAGCTACCGAAAAGTCCGAGAATCCGCGCTTGGCGTCTTTCTTCTGTTGCTTCGTCGTGGCGATGTAGAACCGGACGTCTGGGAAAAAATCCAGCCACGCTCCAACGCCTCCCTTTGCGTGTTACCTAACCCCTGCGCTTGGATCCTTTTTATCCGCACCGCCAGCTATATTCTATTTAGGTCGCCTCCCCCAATCCTGTGGCCAATCCTGCATAGTTTAAGGTCCCGCTTTCTATCGCGTTCCTCGCCAGAGTCACAGGAAGTTCTTAATATCCCCTTTTCCCCGGCGTCAACATGTGGCGTGTGCGCCGGCGGTCCCGGATTTATTCCTTGTTCGGAAAAAGCTAAAAAGCTTTTGAGTTTTGAGAGACGACGCCGAGGAAACGGCGTCAGCAGCGCATCGCAGGATTACGGCTTTTACGTCTACCTGTAAACCCCAAAGAAAACAAACCGGGAGATTTGGCGTCGGAAGTGTAAATACGCTTAAGAGTTCGGGAGAGAACAAGTTGCACGGCGAGTCGGTGCTGCCGTCTCCTCACCGTTTCTCCTTTTTTCCCCTCCGTCGTCTCTTCACCCTCCCCAGGGCGAACGATTCCGGGCTGCTGGTCCACAAGGAGAGCCTCCCGGTCAGGACTCTGGTCGTGGGCGACGTCCAGCGGCCGGGCTCCGAGGCCGCCTACAGAGTGGGACCTCTTCGATGTCACGGCGACAGTAAGTTTTGTTGCGTCCGCGCGGTCGCTGGCCCTAAATTGCCTTCCTGTAGCGTGACAATACGGTTTCCCCTTTTCCCTCTTCATGACTCGGCTCTATAGCTTAGCAAGATCAATGGTAGCCTACGGGATGTGGCGGCCCGCTCCCGTCAGAGGACAGAAAATAAGAAAACAACGGTGATAGGAAATGCTCCGATACGCGAGCTGCGACTCAGCCACCCATGTGGACACCGGCGCCCCGCCGTGCTTTGTTTTTGGGATCCACTCAAGACATACAAGTACAAGAAAAGGGTGCGCGGATGAGGAACGGTGAGGCTACAGGAGGCGGAGATACAGAAGCTGGAGGGTTCTGAGTACTTGGAGTCGATGGTCGATGGAGGAGGGGTTGCTCAAGAGCATGGAAAGAAAGGTGTGGAAGCAGGAAGTGAGAGCAGACTTCTTCTCTGCTTTGGAGACACCGAGGAGAGCGGAAGAGATGACGATGTGGAGGTTCCTCTTCGGGAGAGAGCATCGGGACGGCGCATGGTAGATGTTCTGTAGATGGTTCAGGGAGGTGCTGCCAGGCAGGAAGACCAGAGAGGAGATACATGGACTGAGGGAAAGAGAACATGGTGTTAGTAGAGGGTGAGATGAAGGCGGGCGATTGGATGTCGCAACTCCCGAAAGAAGCAGCTTAAGGACAAGAAGAAGAAGAAGAAGAAAGAAGAAGTAGAAGAAGACCGAGACGAGAGGCAGTTCACGCTATCGGGGAGCTGAGACGTTCGCCGGTCGACAAAATCCACACGAAATTAAGGAAAAAAAACGGACATCTTCTCTGCATTCCATCAACATCACGTCAAAAAAGAGGCACATCTTCTGAATATTCATCAGCGGTTATTAGTGGATGGTGCATTGATTCATGGGGGTATTTTTGTAGCCGCACTGTATCCTTAAAACTACATAAATCTCCACGGACAAAAACAAACCCCGTCCAAAAAACTTGCCGGAAAAATACATTGGAGCTAATTAAAAAAAACAAACGGCGAAGAGATTTATTTTATCTCCGCTAATAACTTCTAATGAAAAGATATGCTGCATAATGGACAAATCTAAATGATACATGTGACCTTGCATTAATTGCTTCTAATCCCAGCCTTCAGTCGGAGTGGTAGCCAAACAAATGAATATACAAATAAGTGACTCGCGAGATAAATCAACATAAATGAGAGCGCGCGGATGAAGTCGTGCTTTTGTTCTTAGCTAATTAGCGGAGCCGCTCCATTTGTCTACGCGGGATTTAATCGCGTTCTGAGTTTTCCTTCAACGGCGTCGGTGGCAGAGGAATATATTAACCTTGTTCAGCGACGTCAACGGGAGGCCTGCTTTGCTTCACAGGGAACTTCTGGAACGCGGCCTTCTTCGACAAGGAGACGTCCTACCTCCACTTCCCCACCTTTCACGGCGAGCTGAGCGCCGACATCTCCTTCCTGTTCAAGACCACGTCCTCCTCCGGGGTCTTCCTGGAAAACCTGGGCATCAAAGATTTCATTCGGATCGAGCTGGGCTGTGAGTCAGCGCTAACCGAAAGCCTGAGATAGCCACCGTTTTTTTTTTTCGTCGTTGTTGTTAGCGGGAAAGACTCCTCGAGGAAAACACGGCGCGTCCTATCGTTCTTCCCCGGTTCTGACAGCCGGTGCTTTCGGCGGCGCTGCACCGAGAACGCCGCCGCGCTGGATTCGGGCCAGAGCGCGATTTCCCGATCCGGTTTTTACCGCCGGGCTGCGTTGTCATATGTTCCGCGCGGTCCCGCGGCGCCGCGGCTTCTCCCTCCTTTGTCAGCACCGGCCGTGAAGGATGGTGTTTTCGCTCTCGCGCAGATGTCACCGCTCCGCTCGCGTCACCTTACAAAAACCGGGCGGCGCGGTGATGGATGATGGGACTCCTCCAGCCCCGGAGTTCACCCCTCTTCATCGCGGGTTACAGTCTTAAGCTAATTGAGCCGTGCGGGTGCCCCAGAGATAAATGGGAGGGATCGAACCCAGATTAAGTTGGGAGTTTGGAGTCTCGGCGCGTATTTTCATCGCGTGGCTCATGAATAGCGACGACTCGGATTTGTGCTCATTAGACGAGCGCTTCATTTAAATTGCTCGCGAGTAGCATGTTCTCGTTATGTGCTAATCAGGGGGCGAAAGCGCGAGAACGTCTCTATTAAAGCGAAGGCGTTCGGAAGCTGGGTTAGCCAAAGGTTCGTCTACCGATCTGGAAAATTCGAAATGATGCGTATTTAAACCCAGGTCGAGGCCCGTTTTATTCACCACACAGGTGCCGACGGCGAAGGCGAGGAAACGCTGCCTTTTCGCGGGCGGGACGGATGTGGGCGGCCTTCTGCCTCCAGCGATGAAATAACATCATCCGGAAGTTCTTTCAGCATTGCTGTGAAAATCCCAAATCACATCCATGTACGCGTCAACACACGTGTGTGTACGTTACATATATTTTTTACATGCCTTTAACTTTATTTCTATTTATCTATTTCGATCTTTACCGGTTTTATTTTATTATTTTTTTATTTATTATTTTATTATATTTATTTTTATTTTATTTTTACATTTTTTTTTTGCATTTTCTATTTATTTAAAAAAAATAAATAAAAATAAAATAGCTATTTGCTATTTTATTTCTATTTTTTTTTTTACATAGAGCTCTTTGTACAGAGACCTTTCACCCTCTCATTCACGCATCCGGACAACTTGGGGTCTCCAGTGAAGCTCCTGCACGTGTGTGTTGACTGTGGGAGGAACCCGGAGAACCCGGAGGAACGTCTCTCAGAAAGGCGCCGACCAGGGACGTTTTCCGCTGTGAGGCAGAAGCAGTAACCGCTGCGCCGCCGGGCCGCCGACCACGCGAAATTAAATATGAAAAATGATTAATTAAAAACAAAAAGCCGAACTCCGCGGTGAAAATGTGCAGAGTAAGTATAAAAAATGGGGTTCGTAGAAAAAGCTTCATTTCCTGCGGGATAAATTGGACTTTTTGGAGCGGCGCGGTCGTTCTTCCCGTTTCCGTTCCAACGAGCAGCGAGCGACCTCTGCCGGTCCCGTGGCCGCCCGAGTCGAACCCTCCTGATTCGGTCCGTCTGCCTCCCTCCCCCGCAGCCTCTTTCGAGGTCCTCTTCTCTTTCGACGTGGGTAACGGCCCGCTGGCGGTGAGAGTGGCGACCAGCGAGCCTCTGAACGACGGGCGTTGGCACGGCGTACGAGTGGAGCGAAACATCAAGGAGGCGACGCTCCGCGTGGACGATTTCCCGCCCGCCACGCGGCGAGCCCCGTCCGACGGACACATCCACCTGCAGCTGAACAGCCAGCTCTTCATCGGTGAGACGCCGACGCCGACGCCGTCCTCCAGGACGTGAAACGCCGAAGTGTTTGGAAGACTTTGCGGACTTAGGACTCGGCTTAGAGGAGTCAGGGTTGGCTTTTAGGAGGGATTATGATCAAGGATGTGGGGAAGAGGGTTATATTGTTCATTAGCGGCAGAGCGCCGGGGATAATTGCCGGCAGGTTTAATCCGGTCTTATCTTGGACGGCGATTCCAGCAACTCTGACACTCGATTACACCCGGGGATGCAAATGTTTCCTCGATCTATGAAGCAGGGGAGAAAGAATGCAGCGAGCGGCGAACGAGGAGATCGGTCTTTTTGTCTCATCTTAAAAGTAGGCGGCAATTCAGAGGAGTTTCAATCACGGCCGACGTCCTCGCCGGCGTCGCGCGGCGAACGGGGGGGATTTTCGCTTCCCTTTGAATCCACGGCCTTCGGATGATAAGTCACCGACAGGCAGCGGTCCTAGCGCCGGAGCAGCCCCGAGCAACGTTTATATCCCCGGTTCTCCTCGAAATCTTCCCGGACGTTTCACCCCTCGTCCCAGACGCTTGTCCAGTTCCTTTACACGCCGAAGCTAGCTTGAGGTACGTAAAGCGACGCTATTTGCTCTCCGCTGTTTTGGCGTCCTCGGGGTAAGATGCCGAAACCCCCAGTCGCCCCCTCGATGGTCTCTTCCCGAACGGTAATCTTCGAAACCGCGATCAAACGGATGCGCCCTATCGGCGCAGACCGGTTAGCGCGAGCACGCTCCAGTTGTGTACCGCTGCTCGGTCCGACGTTGACAGTTTGGCAAATAACCACCGCCGCCGTTATTACTGTGAATCCTCGTGTCTGCTCGGTCAACGGAAGAATCGTGGCGCGGACGTAATCCTCGTTTCTCGTAAAGGGGGCTGAACGTCAGCGGCGCTCGCGACCCCGAGCAAGATCGCGGCTTACCGATGTGCTCAATAGCTTATGGACAAAACCGAAGGTTCAGTCACGTCATTGCTAGCGACCCCTTGCTATCGCTAGCTGCACGACGGCATCCGTGATAAATCCGTCCCTGGAATGAAATGGTAGACCGTGGGCTTTCGTGAAGCCGCAGCTTCCGAGCTCCCCCGAGCTGCGCGCCGCCTCCGGCGCGGGCGTCAGAGCCGGCTGCCGAAGGTCAGTTAGCTTGTGGTGCCGCTGTCAAGTTCGAGAAAGTAGCCGAGAATTCCCAGAGCCACTCACGACGGTTTGTTTCTTTTGTTTGTGCGCGTGCGAAGCCTCAAAGAGAATAGAGCTGTCGCTCAGCCGGCCTGAGCTCAGCGTTCGGCGGCTGCATTTTTAACACGCGCAACAGCCGCGCATCCAGATCAACAGTCAAAGTAATTAAATGAATCAAAAGCATGAAGGATGTCGCTCACGAACGGCGCCAGGCATTCTATTAACCGCGGCTGTTCCTTTAAGTCGCGCTCGTGTTATCAGAATCCATTGTTCCGCTTCAAAATCGCATGTCGGCGGCAGGAAAAAACCGGGCTAATTGTCAAATGGACCCGCACCTGCAACGTCCCGGTATCAGCGAAAGCAGCCGGCGTGGAGCGAAAGCACGGCGCGCCGGCCTCTGACGGAAAAAACAAAAAAACAAAAACCCCCACAATCCCGTCGCTATCACAAACCCGGCACTCCCGAAAACTCTCCGCAAATCTCTCTAACCTCCCAAACTGACCGGAGGCGGCGGGCGGGCGGGCGGGCGGGCGGGGAGGGAGGCGGCGCGCTGCTTCTGCAAAGTTCATTGATTTGGACAAAACCGACGGGCGGCTGATGTGGAAGAGGAGCGGGGAGTGTGGGAGGCTTGATTGATATGTTAAACTAATAATCCTCTCCGAACACGCTGGAAGAGGTGAGGATGAGTCACGCCGCCCCGATGTAGGCAGGACCAACTTCGCCGGTGTTTGTTGAGGACGCTCAGGGATCGGCGCGTTTGAAGGAAAATGTGAGCGGATTATGAATTTTAGAGGTGTGTGTGTGTGGGGGGGGGGGGGGGGGGGGTCACATCTTTAATAAATAGTTGATTGGCAGCAAAGCGTCTGTTTTTTTTGTTTTTTTTATTTCCTCTCGCGTTCAAGCCAGCGAAGGGGCTCCGTCTTTCATGACGCCCAAAGCCGCGTACGTCGGCGTCGTTTTTCAAAACAACGCGGCGCCGTCTCTACTGTACCACGGCGCGGAGGGTGTAGCTCATTTGCGATATATACATTTGCGGCGGATGACTTAATAGGTTTTGAATTAATGAGCCGTAATATTGCCTCAGGTAAATTTATGATGCAAACAGATTCCGGTTCACCCCCATTTATTGCCAACATGAGAATTGATTTTGCATGCCCACAGTGAAACACATCCCTGTACCGCGGCTAATTAGCTATTTTAATAAGTAAAATGTCGTGTTACATGAACACATGAACGTTCTCGCTCGCTCGCTCGCTGCCATCTGACAAAGTGAGCCGGTCGACACCTGGGTTCGTGAAGCGGCAAACCCCGGAACACGACGGGGTGAGACGCTGAAGCTGCTGATGCTAGCTTTACACCTTGACACTTAATTTGTTTTGAAAAGAAACCATCATCTCGCGCCAGCTCACGTCTGGTGACATCCAAAGACTGCGCTGAGACTCCACACTGTGGATCTTACGTCTCTAAGCTTCGCAACGGCCGCTGGAAAACTACAACTGGATTCTTTTCCCATCATGCCGGTACCAGGTTTCCTGTTTCCGGCACTTATTTGTCGGTTGTTGGCTCAGTCTTCACGTTTGCCCCCAAGACCAGACAAAGACTGAGCTATGACTGCGCTAAGACTGTAAGACTACCAGCTCCAACTTAACGGCCGAGGTGACGGGAGGAGCGCATTACGACTCCAGTAAGACTCCCCCTACGCGACTCGTAAGACTACCGTCCGACTTAAGCCCAGCGTTAGTGGCTCGAGTCCTTATTGGCAAACGTACCTTTTTCTTCAGAGTTCCCCCCGGTGGACTTTGCTTCTTTTACTTTAATTACTCCTTCGCCAACCATGGGTGGTGTTTGTCAATGGCTTATTCGCCGGAGTGCGTCCAGAGTCCCCCCACCCCCCACCTCCCCCGTCACTCCAATTACAAACGGTATCCTCCGCGTAGCATACCGTACAATTCAACAAGCCCGGTTTCAGAGCTTTCCTCGTACACTGGAGCGAAACGTCGGGGACAAATGTAGCCAGTCAGGAAAAAATAATGAACTACCGTCTGGAAGGAATACATGCAATGCAGCACATCATCAGCGCAAGTTGACCTCTGCATTTAACCCCTCGTGGATGAGCCGTGATCAGGGGGCAGCCGCTTGGCAGCCTCCCTGGAGCAGGAAAGGGGGTCGGCGTCTTGCTCAAGAACACTTTGAGATGCCGGGAGGAGTTCGGGAATCCCGAACGGGATCTTTCGGTTCCGAGACGACTCTTCTTACCGCCTGAGCCTCACTTGGCCCGTACCTAATTTTAAGTACAGACCCCGTAAAGTAAACCCAGCCGAGGAAAAAGCTTCAGCCATTGTTCGAGTCCTACTTGAAGCCGAAATATGTTCTTTCACATGAAGAAGTGCGCAAAAGGTACTTTCAATACAGTCCATTCATAAAGACCCCGAGGAGAAGGTCTCGCCCAAAACACTGCGCTCTCCTGATAATGTTGCCTTGCGGGGATCACGTGCACCTGCCCAATTACTTGATATTAAATGGGATCCGAGTCGTTCGTTCACAGTCTCCCTTTTGCTTTCGGCTGCTGCCCTCGGGGGTCTCCACAGCCAATCACCCGCCTCCATCCAACCCTCTCCTCTCACACCGTTGAACTTCCCATCCTCCATCCCTCGGTCACCAAACCTCCGCTCTGGTCTTCTTCTGGACCTCCTGCCTGGCCGCTCCAACGCTCGATGGCATCCTTCCACCCAGATCTTCACCCTCCGTCCTCTGGCCATGTCCAAACCATCTCAGTCCAACTTTATATCTCCAGAACCTGTGCTGTCCCTCTGACGGAACCGCCTCATCTTCATCTCTGCTGCTTTCAGCTCTGCCTCCTGTCGTCTCCTCAGCGTGTCCTTACCAGACACCATGACTGCACCCACCTCTGTCTTCTCCACCTTTCCTTTAACAGTCCTTCATCGCTCCTGACACGTCTCTCCACCCATTCCAACCTGCTTCCGCACGTTTATCTACCTCTTCTCTACAAGCGCCATTGCTCTGGACTGTTGACCCTCCCCCTTCTTCATCTCCATTCCCTGAAGCCGCACCGTTCCACTCGGGTCCCTCCCATTTCCCTCCTTTCCAGGGCCATGCCTGCACGTCGAGATGTTCCTCCATCTGCTCCCCGCTCTCTTCCTACACATCACGCTGTCATCTGCAAATGTCACGGGTCAACGTAGCGACTAAATTGTCTGAATGAAAGTAAGAAGGGCGGTGCTGTTCCTGTCGCAAGTCGACCCGCAAATTCACGTCTGAAAGGTGCGAATTAAAAGCAAATCTCTCCGGCAGGCCACAATTTCCTGCAACGGGCATCCTTTGTCAAGGTGGAGCACAAATGCAGAGAGAGTGGCAGGTAATTGGCACAGTTCACCCGCAGAAGAAAGCTGGTTGGGATGTTTGGAGAAAAGTGTCAGGGGTGCTATGCAGTAGAAGAACATCAGCCAGAAGGAAAGGAAAGGTGGAGGAGACAGTGGTGAGAGCAGAGATGATGGATGGTTGGGAGAAAAGACAGGAGGCAGAGCTGGAGGTGGCAGAGATGAAGATGTGGAGGTTCTCTTTGGGAGTGACCAGGATGGAGAGGATCAGGAATGACATGGTAGATGTTTCTGAGAGAAGGTCAGAGATGGTTGGGTCATGGACAGAGGAGGGAGAGTGAAGATATTGGAATTGGAGGTCTAGATGAAGACCAGAGAGAAGATGTATGGAGGTAGTGAGAGAGGACATGAAGAGAGGAGGATCCAGAGAACAGGGTGAGATGAAGAAGGTGGATTTGCTGTGGCCGCCCCCTGAGGGAAAAGCCCAAACAATAAGAAGAAGACCCGCAGGTAAAACCCAGAGCCCAACAGAAGTTTCTGAGACACACTTGTATGCTCGTACGACGTTCTTGTTTCAAGGTGGAAACCCTTCACCCTTCACGAGTGACCGGAGTCCTCATTGGTAAACGTGTCTTTCCGGGGACATCTTCCGTCAATCGGAAGCCAGCTTGTTCCTGAAATTCCAAACGGTATGCTCCGCGTGGCATGCGATGCAGTTCAACAGGCACGGATTCAGCGCGGTACTCGGACACAACAGCGAAACGTCAGGAGCAAATGGAGCCCGTCAGCAATGATTGATGAATCATCGTCCTGAAGTAATACACGCAGCATAACATCAGCGCAAGTTGTCCGTTTCAACTGCCGTTGGCTTTGCCAATTTGGAAATGCGCGGCAAATCAGATTTTCCCATGTGCTAGCAAGGGCAGTAGCGCTAATTTGCCATATTGGAATTCAATGACGATTGGCCTGATCTGCGGAAGCAGCATGTCGCTGCAGGGAAAACAGACTGATAGCGGCGCAGGGATGGAACTGAACAGGGGAGTAGCGTTTCTTGATGCCTTTATCTTCTTCTCAGGCGGCACAGCGTCCAGGCAGAAGGGTTTCCTCGGCTGCATTCGCTTCTTGCAGCTCAACGGCGTCACCCTCGACCTGGAGGAGAGGGCGGGGATCACGCCCGGCGTTCGGCCGGGATGCCCGGGCCACTGCAGCAGCTACGAGTCGCTGTGCAAGAACCAGGGTCGCTGCGTGGAGAGACCCAACGGCTTCTCCTGCGACTGCGGCCCGTCGGCCTACGCCGGAGCGTTCTGCCACAAAGGTACGCGCCGCTATCCTTCCACCGGTAAAGTCGTCAGAATTAATTTTCCAGCCCGTTCAGAGGGTTCAGCTACGACCGGTAAATATCTTTTGCGCTGCTACAATCACGTAACAATCGTGTGTCAACCCGAAACTGGCTCCGAAAGGGATTATTTATTTCAGGAGATGCATTACGTGGGCTATTATTAAAGGAAAACACACGATCCATTTCAGCGGACGTTTCCACCTCCACTTGCATAGTCACACAGCCCCCAAAAAAGAAGATAAGAAGAAGAAATATCTGGACCACCTTTGCACCGTTTCATTTAGTTTCTCGTCTCCGCCGTTACCTTGGCCACGGCGTTCCCACAAACATAAAAGAGGATCGGCTAATTCAGCATGAAGGTACGTGTCTGAGAGGAAGCGCTTTGCAAATCAACCAAAGGAGCATAATGGAAACAAGGTCCATGTGAAGTATTCTCCCGAGTCTCACCGTTCCAAGGCCTGTATAATGTCCTTAAGGTCCAGCCGGCACGTGACGGAACGCCACCTTTCATATTACGTTTCAAATATGACTTAGAATTCATTCCAGCTTTGATAACCCAGAACTGAATCGGCGCCTGGCGGCTTCACCGAGCTCCCGCCCTCTGACGGATTCGACATCTGGATCCGGATCTCTGGATCTCCCCTCGGATGAGCGCTTGAAATTTAGTGGCAAGGCGGCGGCGCGAGTAGGTTCCCTGCTTGGATTGCATGTTCTCCTCCGTAATCTCTGCGGGGTTCCACAGGGTTGCATTTGTGGTCCTGTGATCGGTGCAGGGTGAAAACCCCAACTCTTCATTGTAAAGGTGAAACTATGAAGAGGCATTTTTATCGAGATTTACTGAAAAAAAAATAAAAAATCTACACTCTTGATAAGATTGAAACGTCTTGTCAGTGAAACCAAGCGTGGGTGACCTCGTTGTGGAAGACGAGGTGGCAGGTGTCTGTCTGAAGGTGGACATTATTGGGATCTTGAAAGGCTCCACTCTTCAAACCAAACTAGCTTGATGTTTGAACAAACAATTTGAATGACAATAATAAAAAACAATAATCAAAAGCTGACGCGCGGCGAGGGTGGATTCATCCGTGGGCCGACAGATTCCATGGAGTCACGGCCGCGTGAACTCCGGTAAAAACCACCACCGTCTGCCCATGAGAAGATCAGAAAGAGCAAAAGTGGGAGCTTCGGCTTTCTGAAGAGAATCCTTCAGCCGGCAGACGGTGGATCGACCCTGCTCTCCCGCGCGGCCTCGACTCTCCACGCCGGCGTTGAGTGCGTAAAAATGAACGCTCTGTCCTGAAGGTCGAGCGTCGGACTGATGTTGAGGGCTACTCTAAACCCGCCACGCCATTCCGACAGCCTTTGAGGGCATCTCCGAGCGACGCTGAAAGTCAACGGGATTCATTCGAACGCTTGCGGGTTCCTTGCGAGCTGACGGGAGCGCCACGTGTTAGCAGGGGGCGGTGAGTCGGCGGTACGCTCGGGAGAGACCGGCAAAATGGACGGAGGACAAGAAGACAACACGGCGTCGGTACAACCGTCGAACCCTCTCCTCTCCGCCTCACCGCCTCACCGGAAGCTCCAACCTCAGCATCCTTCCACCCAGATCTTCACCGTCCCTCCTCCGGCCATGTCCAAACCATCTCTGTTGGTTCCTGATCCTCTCCGTCTCCTATGAACGACTGCAACGTTAGCATAAACCAGCCTCAACGTCTGATTGACTTGAAATATAGAAGTCAGTTGTTTGCGGTGGATCCAAAGTCAAAGACAGCTTTCCTGTCAGTTGCTGCGCATGTACTGGACCTGCAGAAGAATGGCGAGGACGTTTCTCACCATCCAACGGTGACGTGAAATCAACAATGCAACAACATTAATGGAGTGCAAATTAGCAGTAAAGAGAACTGTTGCATTAAACAGTAAACATTAAACTGTGAGGCACTGAAGTGTCGAGTGCAGACTGATATTTGACGGCAGGAAAGATGAGCAGCAGAGGGGTTGTCATTTATTTCTCCTTTCCTTCCTTGTGTACAGTTCAACGCAAAGGTCAGGAGGTTCGTACCATCACGGTACATAGTGCAATCGCAGCCTGATGGTGCAAAAAAAAAAACCCCAAAAAGTGGAATTGAGAAATAAAAATGATCCCTGAATGTCCAGGAAGAGAAAATGCAGATGGAAGAATGTTTCAGGAAAGACGGGAAGGCGAATACGTGTTTGTGCTTCGAGGAGAAAAACCGGCACGTTGGATTCATGTTGTAACCGAGCAACTGGTAAAGACAACGTTTTTTTTACATCTACGCAAATGCATGTGTAGCATTTTGGATTAGCTAACATCAAGGAGTCGTTACATTTATTTGACATTTAGCCACATTTATACTGTTAGCGTTCCACGCGGCCCTTTGAGGGCTACCGTTATGCTGATTTGGCCCTCGGTGAAAATGAGTTTGACACCCCTGAGCGAAGGGGACGTCACCCACGAAGGTCACCTTTTCACTGCTAAACCTCCGCCCACTGAGCACCGCTCGTCCCCGGAACATTTGGTTTTGTCTCAGATCATCGTCGTGACACGTTCCTCAACCTCGTTTCCCAACCCTCTCTCAACTGCTCGCTGCTCAAACTCTGGAAATACAGCTAGACTGAATTTCCCGGCCACCTACTTTGTGCACAATATCTATTCAGCACGGCCCCTCCAGGTGAAAAGAAGTCTGGGGTATCACGAAGTTTAATTAAATCCTCGGAGACTTCTTGGACTCTCTTGCCTCTCTTAGTTACGCGGGGAAAAAGCAGTTCCGAAACTCAGCTTGGCCCGAGCGGCAGATGCGGTGTTACAGGAACGCCTCTGGAAGGCGGGACGACGGCTCTGTTGTCGATGTGGCGAAACCAGTTCCGCCGGGTCGCCGGCGGTTCGCCGCAATCATCGCCCAATTACGCTCCCGAGCCATTCGCTGCCGCCCGTTGCGCTAGCTCCTTCGACGCCTGATCTAAAACTCACTCGGTTTCAGAGATCGCCGCCGGCTTCCAGTCAACGACCTCCGTCGCCTACGTCCTCAAGGACACGTTGGAGCCGGGCAGGAACGGCACTTCGGAAATGGGCTCCAGAGGAGAAAACGTCACCCTGAGCTTCAGGACGAGCCAGGCCCCGGCGCTGCTGCTGTACGTGAATTCCAGCCACAGGAAGTACATGGCCCTGCTTATCAACAAACGCGGTAAGTGCACACTTTCGCCATTCTGGAGCCCTTTTTGCAATTCCGTCCAGGCCGCGCTCGCTTGGAGCCGAGCCTCCCTCGCCTTTCTGCCCCCTTCGCCTCCCCGTGGAATGAGTCTGTCATCCACTGCTGCCTCTGTTTTCCTGCAGCCGGGCTAATTCTCATGCACCGTGTGAGACTCAAAGCAGTAAGAGTCCTCGCCGGTGAATAATATTCTCGTCTGAGGCCCGAGTGGGTTTTTTTTTTTGTTCTTGTCATTGTCGTTTTTTTTTTCCCCGTCCTTCTCCCAAATTTCAGCTCCCTTACGCTTTAAATATCGCTCTTGAGGATTAAAATGTCCGTCAGCCGGGCCTGAACCTTGACAAAAGCCAAATGGTACCGAATGAGGAATTTGAAAATTCAGCCGAGCTAACAAGAAGACCGGGGTTCCAGTTTGCGACACCAGTGGACTTTTTGTTTGCCGCACATCAGGGTTCTTAGACGATTAGCATCTCCAGTTGTTTGTTTGGGTTCGGCGAGATGCTGGAAACCACCGATGCCGTTCAGCGCTGGGGGAAACCGCTCGGCTGCTCCGGCCGGAAAGTCGCGTCGCTTCGTCGGAGTTCAGCCAGAGGCGAATTCCGCGCCGCGGCTGCCCCCGCGGATTCAATGTGCAGCTCGGTTAGCGCCGAGCCGCCGGGAGTTCACGCGCGTCGGTGCGTTAAAGGGAAAAGTTCAGCGCGGGATCTCGGCCCGGGAATCCGAGCTCCACGTCCGCGGGAAACGGGAGCATGTCCAAAAGTAGACTTTGATGCTCCGGATGCGGAAAATGGTTCAAAGATGGAGAACGGGTCCTTCGCTTTACGGGGTTTCTAATGTCATAATTCACGCTCGGCGTTGATCATTTGTTGCTTCGCCCTGCTCTGGAGTTCACGCTGTGAACTGTCAAGTAGCTGGAGGATTCTGCTACTTCCAGTCACCCCGGCCGCTCTTCGTGCTCCAAACTCTATCAGGGATCTGCGGCCGTGCCCTAAGGGAATGAAAATTCCTCACCAAACTTCTCTTTTCCCCCAGGTGACATTAAGGGACAATACTTGTGATTTTAAAAATACATTTGGCTTTCAAGCATGTCCGTATCCAGCTGAGAAACACCGCAGGATTGCTGGGTCTTACCTATTTTCTCGTCGGGAAAGTCCTCGCCGTGTCGTAACTCCCGTCCGAGTCTCGCACTCTCCGGTTGTTGGGCTATCCTCCTCACAGAAGGTACCGGTTGTTCTCCCCCAGGCGGGCTGGAACTGAGGTACAAGTTGCACGGCGGCAGGGACGTGGAACGGTTGCGCAGCAGCGTCACCAACTCTGCCGACGGACGCCTGCACACCGTGGCAGTCAGGAGACTTGCGGACACCGTTTCTATCCAGGTACTCGCGCACACACCTTCCCCATCGATTCTAACCCGCCTGGACACAAGAACCCAGGCCTCATGGGTTCCAGGAGGCTTCTCCTGATTTTATTGGATTGGGTCATCTTCACTTCTTCGACATGTGGGGAGTTTCCCGATATAACTGCCAGGGTTGTGGGCGGGTACCGGCTAGGAAATGGAAGAGTTGATGGGCAGAAGCTAGGTCTAAGGGGTTGCGATGCTAACCGGGGTGTCCTTCGTTGGGGACAAAGGAGCAACTTTCGGGGATTTACCTGGATTGGAATGTGAAAAGGTAAAGCCGGTGGTGGATCTATCCTTCTATATCCAAGAGAAGGCGGATGGTTTAAGGGAGGAGTCAAAGAAGCCATCTTTGTCAAAACAGAAAAAGTGTCTCTGAACAGAGGAGCCTCGGACACGACCTTTCACAAACCTATAACGGGATCAATAGCAAGACAGACCAGGGTCTTCTGCACCCTCCAAACAACCAGAACCAGCCCTGGCAACGTCCACCTGAGCCTCAGTCCATGGTATCCTGCAGGTTTCACTCCTTTGTCTGGCTTTACCTTCTCACATTCCAACAGGTAATCCCAAAAAGTTGCTCCCGTGTCTCCGGTGGATAATAAGAATGTATACCGTCATTTTCCGGACTATAAGCTGCTACTTTTTTCACACGCTATGAACTCTGCGGCTAGTTTATGGATTTTTTTGTGGCTAACGAGCTTCTGAAGCTGTTCAATTCCGACACCGAAGAAGACGACTTCACTGCTTTTAGTGCGCAGGAGGAAGACAAAGTTAGCCATACCCTTATTTTTAACCGGTGCGGCTTATATTCAGGTGCGCTCAATGGTCCGGAAATTATGGTACTTTATTAATTTGTTCTCTGAATTGAATCCATCATGGATGAGCCATGAGCAGTCGGCTGCCGTCTGGCAGCACCAGGGGAGCAGTTAGGCGTTCACTGTCTTGCTCGACAACACTACGACACACTAGGAGGAGCCGGGAATCGAACCAGGAATGTTGGGTTCTAAGGACGATCCCATTAGCATAAAAACCCACTTGGGGGGCCGATCAACTCTCCCATTTGCAAAACAAGTCGTCATAACCTGGACCCGCCCCAGACCCTGGCAGTTATATCGGGAAACTCCCCACAGGTTGTTAGAAGCGAAGAAGGATGAGGGGCGAAACGTCTGCAAGTGAAGAAATTCAAGTCCAGTGGCCACGACAAGAAGATTTTGACTAGAATTCCCCATCACGCGGGAGACTGAGAACCTCCACAGACGCACTCATGTCAAGCGTGTGAAGGTTCACAGTCATCCGGGTCGCGTTCAGCGTTTGTCGAACCTTCTCGCATCACACGCGTACCCACATTTGGATCCACCAGCGACCCACGAGGAACCTGAAATCCTCGCTCCGAGTGAACCAACGGACTTCCTGTGCTTTACACGCTAGCCTTGCGATTACCCCTTCACATTCCAACTCAGGTGAGTCCACCCGAACTCGAATATCGGTTCCCCAAACGACGCACACAGAAATACCCCTTTCGGCCCAGTCGCCGCACAACGACTCACCCATTTAGATAGCAAACCCCTTCAACATAGTCCAACGCCCAACGCCCAAACCCGGCGGGAACTCCTAGCGGTCTGTTAAAACTGAAGTAGCCACCGGGATGGGGAGGGGGGTGGGGAGTTCAGTTGCCCTGACAACATTTGGCAACAAATAATTACATTCTCTTGTCCAGTGAAGAGATTTGCGGCGCTGAGCTCTCATGGCAGCGCCAGCTGTCCGACAGCTGAGCAGACAGCTCATTGGCCGCTGCCCACATTCTTTTGCCCGGCGGCTGGAAAAGGGCGGCTGCCAAGGCACGGAGCAGGTTCATGATATCAGGGACGCTGACCATCATCAGGATGAACGTATAAAACTGATATTCTGTGAGAATCCTTTTGTTCCTGCCCTTTTTTTTCGACCAACTAAGCCAATAAAGCCCGAAAAGTAGAAACCGGGTGTCCTAGCGCCTCCTCGGGGAAAGGGTGACAACCTCGGCCATCGGGACCCCGAGTGGAACCGCCGCTCCTCTGCATCCGGAGGAACCAGATTAGGTGGTTTGAGGCATCCGGTGAAGATGCTCCCGGACGCCTCCCTGATGAGGTGAACCAGGACACGCTGGAGGTACCATATCTCTCGGTATGTCCTGGGAATGCCTTGGGATTGAAGTGGCCGGAGAGGGAGAAGTATAAGCAGCAGAAGCTTGACGGACAGAACCGATGAGATATGCTGCTATTATGGATTTAGGCGCAGTCAAGACTGCAAAAAAAAAAAAAGAAAGGGTTCAGTTGTTCTGTTCTTTTCAAGCATTGCCGAGGTTTCTTCAGGTAACCGCGCCTTCTGAAATTCCCCCGGGACTCCGTCTCCGTCGGTACGGTTCGTCTTGTCGTTGTCGTCAGATTGACGCCTCTATCATCCTCCAGATCGATCAGAACGCCAGGGAGAACTTCAACTTGACATCGGACGCGGAATTCGACGGCGTCAAATCGATCGTTCTGGGAAGAGTCCACGGTAAGTGAAGCTTTCTTGCGCTTGTTAGCTCCGCGAGCTAATTAAAATCCACCAGCCGCGGGATGTTTTTAGCCTCGTGTGGAGAAAAAAAAACAAACAAACATCGTTTGGTCCCTTCTGCTTTTTTGTCGGGTCTCGATTTTGAATCGACCTCGGCCCGTCGAGCCTTCAAAACGCCGAGCGGTCGCGGTGCGCTCGGCTTTGCTTAGCAAATGAGAAACGAGGAGTCGCCGGAGGTGTGGAACAACCGCTCGGGTCTTTTGTTAAACGCCATGAAATGTCTGTAAATCCATTAAAGAACGCGAGGCAGAGCCTTTTTCCATGAACGACAAAGACGACAGTGTTTGCCGCTTACGGAGAAGTTCAAAGATAATAGGATACTTAAGTCTGTAAGTCCCGAGCGTAATTATCTTTAGCCCTCATGGCTGCGCAGCCCGAGATCGGCTCCAAACAGCGGTAATGATAATAAATATAGAAAAGGTGCTTCACTTTGTATGATAATAAGGCGAGATTGAAGAGAACAAATTACCGAGAAGATTGGAGTCACCACCCTGCCTTTCAGCTTAACGACGAATAGAAAGCGGCTGATGCGGGAGGGGGTCAAACCGAATCAGGAAGTCAGACGGCCGAGTTCAACCTGTCCGAGCTGACAGAGCGACCCCCCCCTCAGAGCGCCACACGTCCTTGTCGGAGGTCCGGAATTTAATTATCCGTCGATGACAAGCCTTCGCGTCGGCCCTTCGCTCGGGTTTTATTTCCCCGTGGTTCCGCCCTTTTACAGGTCCGTGGAGCTGATCATAAAATACCTCATGATCTCTAAAACGAGATCGCAACTCGTCGCCTTATTTCCGACGGACGTGTTTCCACCGGAGACGCTGGAAATCATTAAAAAAAAAAAACAAAAAAAAAAAAACGGCCATCCGTTTCGTCGTCCGACACGGGGCTACACGCAGCCGGGAGCCGGGAGCAAACTGAAAAAGCCGTGATCCGGAACGATCCGGAAAAAAGAGAAGCGCGCAGCATGGAGGGAAACAGGTGGGAAGAAAAAAAAAAAAAAAAAAAAACATCGCCGCTTTTCTAAGTCCTTTTCCCCAGCCCTCCCCACCCCGCCCCCC
>CAAKHD010027056.1:34061-55260 GCA_901007705.1 Fistularia tabacaria
CAAAAAAAGATTTGTTCGATTTATCCGCATGTTTGAATCCCAGTAGCAGATAAATCGAACAAATCTTTTTTTGTTCATCGCCGAATCGCGCATTAAAAAAAATAAACTACAAATATTTCATGGTTGGAAAAGAATGAATTTTTTTATTTTGCGACGGTTGTTCCGTTTTTTTGAAAAGAAAATATATTTTTTTTAACCTGTAAATGAAAAATCCGCTTTTTTGGAGCCCTCTCTATTTACCTATGTTTTCAACTTTAAAAAAAAAAGTCCCATTTTCGTTTTCCCCTTAAGAAGGGTTCGGTGAACGCGCCTGGGGTTCGGCGCCTCCAGCCAGACACCTCCGGCTGGTCTAAAACCTGAGAAAAAAATCTCGCTTTCCAAAATCCATCCCCGTCCGTCCCTCTGGGTCGGTCGGTCGCTCAGGATCCGCCTCGACAAATAGACCCCAGGATTGGGGATCACTCCCGACGTGTCGGAGGATCCCGTTAGATTTAAAAGCCGGATTGGGGTAAACAACCCCTCCGGCCGGGCCCGCCTGAAAGGTTGTTTCTCCACGGGCAGTAACTTAGATGAATGGCAATGATGTGTTGTGCGTTCAAACCGCGCGGCGTAACGATCGTTCACGCTGACATTTATAGTGACTGAAGACTGTATTTATCACCCGCCGTCGCACCGACACCAGGATCCTGGCCGGCGGCGGCATCCCGCCGCGAGCTTCCTCGGGTTCTTCGCCGCTTCTGGTATCAATCAGGCCTAATAACCGCACTCTATACTGCCGTTGTCCAATCGGTGTCAGGCTACCTTATTTCATTTTAATTTGTTTGTTTTTTTTTTTAAATGCACCGTGCAGTTTCTCGTTGACCCGAGGAAAGAATTATGGTCCTCCTTCGGGTAAAACAAATTCGTCGTCGGCGGCGGCAAAGATGCCGATCTACGCCGACGATGCACCGCTTTTCTCGTTTTATCCGCGGGAGAGATCGGCTTGTTTCAGACAAATACGAAATATTTACCTTGAACTGGTCTTCATTCCTCAGGGTTCTTCCCTCATGCGCTGGAAACTCCAAATAGCCCAGATGTTTCTGACGAGTGAATGGTCGCGCGTCTCCAGAAGTGGCCCTGCCATCGATCTGGGAATGAACCCAGTGAATGAAGTGCGCGAGGATCGTTATTGCAAATATATCCGGGACTAAAGAGCTGAAAAGGAATTTAGAAATTAAAAAAAAGGCATGTGCTACTTATCATCTCGACTTATTCTTGACCCGTAATTGTTTTTTCCCCGGGAAGTTTCCGGCGTCCTTTCCCGGCGGCCCTGCGGAGTCCGTCTGGAGCCGCGGAATCGCACTGAAAAACTGATTGAAAAACACTTTTTTAAACCCAGCCGCTGATTTTTGTCCAACCCTGAACACTTGAAGCTTTCATCCAGGACATAAACCCGAAGGAACGCACACACCTACATAACTACTGGGTTTATTTTCCGCTTTTCTCATTTTTTTTTACTTTTTTCATTCTACATTTATGCGTCTAGATGTTATTTTATGTATTTTTTTTTGTCTATCTCTGACCCGGAGATGCTGCTATTGGTGTACAGCCGTCCCTCGCTACAACGCGGTTCACCATTTGCGCATTTTTGTTGTTTTTTTTTACAGCGCATTGTTTTCTGCGTCCTGATTGGCCGTTGTTAATCCACCTCCTCGGTAGCGTGTCTCTTGTACAGCAAAGAATACCTTCAGATTGACGCATTTCCATCTATCTTCCATATGAAGTGTTGTATGTTTGCAAGTTTTCTCACAATGTCCACCAAACCTTCTGCGTCCACAAGGACGCCTGCGGTCGCACCCGAAAGGCAGAGAAAGATGCTAACCGTCGCTAACCAACGTTGTTTGTTAACATTAAATTCATTATTTCTAAAAGTCATTGTTATTGATAGGAAAACGTTTCTATTTTTATTTCAGAAACAAATTGTTTGGGTCTGAACACAGATTTTGGTCTTTGGTTTCATTCTATGAAACTGTTCTTATTTTTCGAGAAGGTTTGAACTTTGAGAGAGTTTAAACAAGAGAGAAATGTGAGAAAATGTTAATGCTTGTCGAAGAAAAGTGTCTAAAGTGTGTCGTGAGGGGTTTTTGCAGCCTTAGAAAAATTACAATCGTTGTAGAAAATAAAGCTGACGACTTTGCGGATTTGGCCTCTTGCCGGTTCTTCAGAGAAGGTAACTCCTGCCATGAACGGGGGACCTCTGGATTGCATTGTCGTGTCCTGCCTTTTAAGGTTGGTTTGCTTCTGTTCTTGATGACGCTGAACCTGAGAGCTGCGATCTGCAAAAAAATTCGTCCGTGGAACCACAATAAAAGTCTTGCAATCTTGAGGTTTAAATGATGACTGAACCAAGTGTGGTCAAACCCCCTCTTCTCCTCTACCTCCAGATTCGGATGACCCGGACGCCGAGCTCGCCGCGTCGGCCTCCTCGGGCTTCACCGGCTGTCTGTCGGGGGTTCGCTTCAACGCCATCAGCCCTCTGAAAGCCGCCCTGCTGCACCCCGACAGCCCCGTGACCGTGGCGGGCCCGCTGGTCCGGTCCAGCTGCATGTCGCCCCCTTCTCCGGACCCGTACGCCGCAGAAACCACCCACTCCGTATCAGGTAGAAGCGACGTTCGGTTTGCCCCGCCGACGCGGGAAGGTATCTCGTATTCCTTTGATATAATTCCTGGAGCTGTTCATTAGTCTTTTCATGGGCTCATTAACCACCCTGATCAATAAGCCGAGTGATGGCGCAACAACGGATGAGATTAGTCAGACAACTGTAGTGAAGTCCTCGGGGGCCTCGAACAAGCCCCGTCTGCGCTGGCCGACTGATGGATCTCACGCAGTCTGACTCCCCTCCGCCTCTGGTTCTCCTCATACTTTGCTACCTTCTCTCGTCTCTTTCGTTATGCCCTCCAAACGCCGGCAACAGCCTCGGCCGGAAAGGCATTAGTCCACCCGTCAAGTCCTATTGACCGCCGATGTCCGGCGGGACTTTCGCCGCACCTGGCAACGCAGATTAAAATCAATTCGAGTTTCACAGGAGGCGGATGGTCGTACGTCGTAGGAGAAGGAGAACAAATACCTTTGTTGTCACATTCGGTGATACAACGAACCCATCACGGATGGACCGCGAGTGGAAGGCGGCTCAGGAGTTGCGGTTCCCGGTTGAGTGTCTTGCGAACCAGGAATGTTGGGTTCCACGGACGACCGCTCCGACCCCCCCGGGGCCACGCCGTACCTCGGTACAGCCGGCGATGACACCGAAACCGTCGGTTGGCGGCCTTGGAGTTGTCGTTCCGGCGGACGCCGCTTAGCTCCACGTTGTGGTTCTGTCACTGCTTCATGGCGGCCCCTCCGTCAAGCTAGATTTCCCCACGAAGCAGGACACGTCCCCCTTGTCTGGTTGTCTCTTTGACGATCTAATATCCGGTTTGCGACCGTTGTTCTGAATCCCACGGGAGCTGGAAAGCACTGAAGGCGCTCCAGATCCTTCCAAAGGCCCGTCGGGTTCCGCTTCCAGGATGTCGGACTGGACCTGTGACTTCTCAGCAGTCTCCTGTTGTTGTTTGTTAAATCGCTCTTTGCTCTGCAGACCAGCCGGCTTCGCTGGATCCAGGTCAACCTTTGGTCAACGCCATCCGGAGTGACTCCGCCCTCATCGGAGGTAAGGAACCCGCCTCAACTCAGGGATGCGAGAACGTTCGGTCTTCTCTTCGCTAAAGTCTTAAAAAGAAGAACCAACGGAAACCCATAGATTCCCAGCAGGGGTTCCTTTCTGTGTGGAGTCTCCGTGTTCTCCCCGTGTTGGGTTTGGTTCCCCCAGGTTCTCCCCAGGAGAGGTGGGGTTCACCCTGAACCCGGCACCATTTAGATCAGCATCGTAGCTTAGCATCATACAAGCATGCATCAGGCACACAACCATCTCATTCACATATCCGGGCAATGTGGGGTCTCCAGTGAGCCTCCTGCGTGTTTTTGGACTGTCGGAGGAACCTTGAGGAACCCCACGCAGACGCGGGGAGAACACGGAGACTCCACACAGAGAGGCCCCTCCTGTGGGGAATCCGACCAGAAACATCCCGGCTTTGGGGCGGAAGCGCTAACCGCTGCGCCGTTATCTTTATGGAGTCATTATCACACACTTGATCAAACATGGCCGAGCCATCCAGTGAAAGCTAAGCTAACAAGCCAACCGCACTTTCCTTGCGTCTCTGTGTCCAGGGGTGATCGCGGTGGCCATCTTTGTCTCCGCGTCCGCTCTGGCCGTCACGGCCAGGTTCCTCTGCAGCCGGAAGCAGACGTATCAGAACCAGGGAGCGAAAGCCGCGCAGCCCCAGGACGACCGCGACTTCCCCTTCGGCAGCCAGATGGACTCCCTGAGCCCCCCCGCCCAAAGCCAAAAGGAGTATTTCATTTAGCGGGAGCGGCGAGCCCTCGGCCGATCCCGCCGGGACGGAGCGGCCGGACTTGCCGGGCGCTCGACGCTTCACGGGACGGCCTCCCCGACACCCCTCCGACCTCCCCCGCTCGGGAGCCCCGGGTTGCAAATGTCGCGTCAGAAAAAGAACCGTAACCTCCGTTCCTTTTGGTTTTCCTTCCTAAATTTTTATTCTTTTTTTTTAAAACGTCGTACGCCTCCTCCCGCCCGACCGGCCGGAGCTCGACGGGGACTTGAACTGACCTCGGTGGTGTAAATATCTGAAAGTGTTAGTGGTGAGTTGTGCTGTTATTCCAATATATTTCCCTGCTGTACGGCGTCACGAATAACCTATCGGGAGAAGCGGGGTGACTCGAGATGAGAGCGTTTCTACGCGCCGGGATCTCTCCGGAAAACTCTTCGCTCGGAGTTCAGCGGAGACGTTCGCGTGACTTCCTGTGCTTTTTTTTTTTCTTCATTAAAACAATTTTACAACGAAGACGTACGTACGTTTCTCGCTCTCGGCTTTCTCGAACGCGCCACCTGCTCAGGACAGGTGGCGCGTTCACAGCTCCCCGTGGCTGCTTTTTTAACGGGAACATTTTTGAAAGCAGCGGTACGACGCTGACTGTCACCCCCACATCTTTGCTCCGCAGACGTTTCAAGAGTGTGTGTGTGTGTGTGTGTGTGTGTGTGTGTGTGTGTGTGTGTGTGTGAGGCAGGGATGTGTGTTCGCCTGACAGGGTGAGGCTCCATTAATATTGCATATTCATACTTCACTGTCTGCGATTCTTTTGAACGTGGGCAGGGTTTCAAAAGACTCCATCTTAAAGGATTTAGATGTTGCATTATTATTCAAATATTGATAGCGAGGCAGGAGAGAGACTCTAACGCGGAGCTCAAAGTGTTCGGTGATTTTGCAGATGATTCGCCGTCAAGGTCAAAGCGCCGTGGAGTTTAAGTGCTCCGTCGGAATCTCGGCTCGGCGGCTGTCCGTCAGAGAGACGAGGCGACCGAGCTGGTCGTTCGCGAACCGTCGGCGGGGTCCGCGAGTCGACGAGCCGCTCGAGCGGAGTCACGGGAGGCTGGAGTGACGGCAGAGGTGATCGGCGGCGTGGTTTCATGCCAGAAAAAGAGCGCGGCGGATGCGGCGGCGGCTTTGAGAGCGTTGCCAGAGGAGCACGGGGAAGGTCAGGGGCGAAGCTGCGCTGTGACTCTGCAGATCTGCAACAAGCATACAAGTTGGGGCCAAGAGTGGCATCGGAAGAGAAGCAGGGATGCACGTTGGAAGAGTGCAGGACACGTATGACGGGAGAGATCACCGACACCTTTAGTTTCACTTTTTCTACTTTTTTCCGAGCTTCCTGCATCGGACAGCGCGCTCATGCTTCGCGCTTCAGCCTCCGAGGGTCCCCAGTTGGAGCCCTGTCACCAACGTCCTTGTTCCCTCCGGGTTCTCCGGCGCTCCCTTGAGAGACCCTAAATCGTGACGACTGAATGAATCAAATCGACGACATCCAAATATCTTTTTCGATCAGCGCCCGTCGAGGCGCCTCAACGGGCGCACCGTTGCCCAAAAACAATGCAGATTTGTGCGACCGGAACAGGACGGAGAGTTGAAGGTTAAATCAATGCCTCTGGCAGCATCTCTGAAGATCCTCGCATGTTTTATTCATTTAATCAGCGTAAAAAAAAAAATTTAAAAAAAAAAACAGCACAAAGGATACGTTTCAATTTTAATACGGTCGGATGTGAGGGCGGTATTGATCTCCTCGTTTAATTCTCCGCAGGAGAGCAAATTAACATATTTTCCCAAAATGACAAACCGCCCCCCCCCCCCCGTGGACGAAAAAAAAGGAGCGGTCAAAACGTCCCCAGCCTCCGCAAACGCCCTCGTTTGTCCTCATCGGGATTGTAAAAATATGCAGAGAGACAAACAAAAGCCGCCAGATAAAGACAGTCGTCACGTCGTTTTACATCTCGAATGAACTTCTCATCCGAGCACCAGGAAGTCTTTGTCCTGAAAGTATATTTTAGACTTAACGGCTCTTCCTGAGTGTGTTTCTGCAAGTTTCACCCCCACAAAAAAAAGAAAAAACAGCCTCTCCATCGCGGCCTTAAGTGGATAACGACTTTGTGCTACGGCGCGGACGGGCGGCTCCCTGGAATTAAGAAGCTCTTTCTTCATTTGAAAGGGACTCTTTCATCGAATAAATGACTGTTTATGTCAACATTACGGGACAAAGACGGCTCTCTGGGTGAAGAAGGACTCCTGACCCTCTGAAGTCCTCAGTAGAAAGCAGATTTTCCAACGTGCAAAAGACAAAATATATATATACGAGTGTTAGACTTGGCTTCTGTACCACTTGATAATAATTTTAATATTTACAGTCGTCCTTCGCCAGAGCGCCGTTCACCTTTCGCAGCTTCGCCGTTTTCTTTAGTGCAATTTTGCATGTTTTTTTTTGTTTTTTTTTTACAGCGCATCGTTTTCTGCGTCCTGATTGGCTAAGGGACTGTAGACCGTTGTCAATCCATCTCCTCCGGAGCGTGTCTCTTGTACAGCACAGAGCGCCTTCAGCTTGACACATTTCCATCTATCTTCCATCTGAAGTGTTGTATGTTTGCAAGTTTTCTCCCCGACAAAACCCACGATGTCCACCAAACCTTCTGCGCCCACAGAGACGCCTGCGGTCGCATCCGAAAGGCAGGGAAAGTCGTAAGCTGGACTTGTGGACATGCTAAAGGAAGGTAGAAGTTACTCCATGACGGAATAAATGAATCTCCAGTTGGTTCCATAAAGAAAGAGGAAAATAACCTCAGGACGACAGCAGCAAGAAGTTTGATCAAGGATGTAAAAAGGGTTGAAAGTGTCCTTGACAAGACCATCGTTTTGCAACCTTAAAACATTTATAATCATTGTAAAAAAAAATAAATAAAACTGACTACTTTGCGGATTTCGCCTATTGCGGGTTATTTTTAGAAAGTAACTCCCGCGATGAACGAGGGACCGCGGAAAAAGTGAATACATAAAAATGTTCATATCTGTCAGCAGATCAAAAGCCTCAAGCCCGCTGTGTTTGGGTTGCGCAGCGGCCCCTTCAGATACCCATCACTTTCTAGACGGATTTTTTAAGATGCCGAACGCGATTCCATCTTTGAAATACGAATTTTTTTTTTTGGGGGGGGGGGGCGGAATCCAAATTCCAAAGAACGCCTGGCAGTACACATATCTGGTGCGTTGTTCCTATCTCTATCATTTTATATCTTTGTGCTTATTTTGTGTATTTTTTCTATGATCATCGCGGGCCCCAAGAGAGCAAGTGGTGAACCCGGAAAGAAGATGCTTTTCCATGGAAATTAGGCAGAAAATAATATTCACGTGAATGTAATCGCGATGCGTTTACGATACGGACCAACCGATTCATTGGTTTTCTGTTACTTTAAATGGGGAAAATTCATTTAAGATACGAAAAAAAAAAAATCAAGATACAAACCTACTTTTGGAACCAATTCAATTCGTATCTTGAGGGAGCGCTGTATTTTTGTACGCCTTTGGCTCAGTCAGCAGAGCGAGCGCTCCCCGAGCTGGAAGCGGAGGACCAAACCAAGTGCCATCTCCACAAGCGATAGGATAAGGACGTCGCTAAGCTGAGGAGATGCGTACAAAACCAGGTGAACCATATCCGCGGTTATCTTCGAAATCACCGAGCACGCCCAGAATTGAAACTGGAATCGACAGGCATGGCTTAAGCTTCAGATTAATGTTTACCCGCCTTATTTTCTGGTTCCTGAGCCCGAGAGGCCACCTCTCCACGCGTGTCTGGTGGTATGCCTGGACCGTTCCTGATTGGTCAGAAGATCTACTGTGGGCGAGGGCTTATATGTCTTACAAACCGAACCCTTGTATCCAGGAAAGCTATTTGCCAAATCTAAGACATGTATGCCTTGAGTGATGATCCTGGGGAGGGGTCTGCTTTGGAGAGGTATGCCGAACTCGCCTGTCTACCTCTGTGGCTCAAAGGTTAATGAGCCCTAATTGGGTGCATCTGGAGGGCGTATTCATTCTCATGAGAGTCAGGCGTGTGCAACTTTTATGGAGACCCAGGTCCGTGTGCCGACATGTCCCATCGTCTGAGAGCGAATGAAAAGCAGACGCCCTTTTGTTTTGTCATATTTAGCTACATAGCAGAGCCCAAGGAGCAGTTAAGGACTCAGTGTCTCGTTCAACGACACTTTTGACAGGCGAGGACGAGCTTGGAGTCCAACAAGGAAACGCTTCCAAGACGCCACCTCAGCTGAGCTGCCTGACAAAGAAGACCCGCCCCGTTTCATGAGCCAAGTCAATTGTTCTGCGTGAGTACTATACTGGGTGGCACGGTGGGGCGGTAGTTACCACTTCAGCCTCACGCCTGGGAGGCTCCTGGTTGGATTCCGACAGGGGACCTTTCTGTGAGGAGTCTCCATGTGTCTGCATGGGTTTTCTCCGGGTTCCTCCCGCAGTCCAAAAACATGCAGGAGGTTCATTGGAGGCCCTGGATTATCCAGGCGCAAGAGGGTGAATGGTTGGATGTCTATGTGGCCCTGTGATTGACCGGTTGGGGGTGAGCCCTCGCTTCTTGCCCAATGACAGATAGGACAAGCTCCGGCTCCCACGTGACCCCGACTGCAGGTTAAAAAGTACAGATAACAAACAAACAAACAAACAAACAAATGAATTAGTACATTTTACTACATTTCAAGTTGAAGCTTCTCTATCTCGGATCAATGATTATTTGTCCTCGTTTGCAACTGTACCGCCACTGAAGAACACCTCTTACATTCGGAGATGCCAAAATGAGACTCTTAGGCCACCGAGTTCAAACATCCCTAGTGCCTGGATGAATTCTTAAACACCAAACCAAAGATACTCACACAGGATTGGGGGAACCTTCATTACCCAGTTTCAGCTAGCATGCAGGAGAGCTCTCGGTAACTCTTGGTATCCTTTCTGCCCTCTGACGGCAATGAACCTTTGCAGTTCAGTGTCACACGTCTCCATCGGACGGAGAGGTAATTGAGAGGTGAGGTATGTTTGTACTGTAGAAAGGGGGGTCCGAAGACCGGAGATCCGAAACTGCAGGTTGAGACCAACTCTCCGTGGCAGCCACTAACCAGACCTGCTCATCTGTTTGTTTATGGGAAGACACTTACAGAATCAACTCCTCCATGTTTGTAGATTCTGGTGCCATAGTGTTGTTTACCCGGCTCGTCCCTTGCAAGATGGCCTCATGGATGGTGAACACCTTTGTGACGGCGAGAATCACCGGTCCCGCCTAAATGCTTTCAAGAGCTGTAGTTACTTTCTGACTTTCAAGGCCTCATTGGTCCCTCCAATCTCACCCAGACACCACGGGGTCCTTTGAGACGTTCCTAATAATAGCTGTGGCTCAGGTCAATCTTCACACCTCACATTTTGCATCGAGGCAGAGAATCATTTTCCGCGCATCCCAAACAGTTTCACTGATTACATTATCTTGCGAGGGAGGATACGCTTCGATTTAGAACAAGGTCAGTGCGGTTGCCCGGCGGCCCCCGGACCCGGCATTAGACGGATGCCGCTCTTTCTTGGGTGGGATAATCGGATTGTCAGCGCTTCACTTGGGTTTTACTCGTCACCGTAAAGCGTCCAGCCTCGACCACGGATGTGTCTCCTGGGTTACCGTACTCCCCGCGGGCCGTGAGAGCCTCGGCTGAATTAAAATGGCTCACCGCCGTACCGGTCGTCCATCAACCGACCACGCCCGTCTTTACCCCTTTAGGTCAAAGCTGCAGACACGGGGACGGTTCTGGAATTAGCATACGGGAAGCAAGGATCTGGTGCCGCTGGTCAAGACTTGAGAGCGTCAACGAGACATTGAAAAGGAACAAATCCAAAGGTCGAGAGTGCATGGCTGCACTCCAACGAACCGCTTGCAGATTTATGGGATGTATGTATCATCGGACATGATTGAAAGTATAAATCCAAACCTCCTCAATCCACTTTATCAAAGATTTCTGGGTTTTGTTTATCATATGATGTGAAATAATCCTGATATACAACTTCCGCTCTTAAGTATATCAAATACTCCTTTGTGATTCCGCACACGGGAGGCTGGTGCTCCCGTCCTGATGCCAAAGAGTCCTCAGGCGGGACACTGAACCCCCTCCGGATGCTCTGGTCAGCACCTTCCGCCGTAGCTATCAGTGTGAATGGCCGAACGTAGTCCAGTGTGAGGTGCCTCGGAAACGTAAGGTGACGCTGAGCGCATTTACTGGAAGGGAGCGTTTCGGTACTGCCTTGTTTCCAACAAAGATTATATTCATGAAAGGGGAAAAAAAACAAAAAAAAAAAAAATCCTGTAACAAGCCAAAGAATATCAAGCTTCATTTACAGCCATATGTCAATCAGAGAGTTGGACAATACTTTCTTGAAAATACCAAAGGAACTAAATGCTTTTCTATTTAACTCAGTTCCGTAACTGAACTCCGGAGAGCGAGATGCATCGACGTCTAATCTCTTTCTTGGCTCTCGGTCGAGTAAATTTTTTGCACCGATCGCGTAAATTAGATTTACACTCATGGATTGAAAAGAAGCTTTGAATGAAATCGGGAAAAATTTTTGCTTTTGCTTCGAACGTAAGTTGCATCGATCGGTGACCGTGCAAATCTGTCAATTTCGACAGACGTGAATTAAAAAAGAATTCATCAGTGTGATCCTAATTATTCTTCTAGCTTTCTTCTGGTATAAAACCATTTTTTTTCTATGGTGGTTTTAAAAGTCTAGCCCCATATTTCCACCCAACACTTTAAATGAGGAAGGATGAGTGAGCAGCAGATTAAATGCCGACCGTCATATTTAAGTTTTTCTCCTGCTTTATAAAGGATCGCATATTCGACATGTTTTTTTTTTCCAGTTTAACTGATGATCCGAGGTCCTGAGTCCCAGGTGGGCATGACAACATGTGCAATGCAAAGTGCGTGAATTTACATGAAGCCAAATGTACAAGGACTACTACTACTACTACTACTCTCGCCTACGACCCCTTCTGGGGCTTAGGCCGCCAACAAGAGTTCTCCGGGCGTCTGGGTCCTGAGCCAGCATTTTAAGCTGTTCCCCCAAGTGTAGCCCATGGGGGTTCCAGTTGAGGGCTTCATCTCGATGTGCGGCCTTTCCAGCTTCGAACGCGGTCCTTACGTTCCACGTACCGATGCTGGTTGTAGCCCTTGGTGAGAGGATGAATCTCGGCATCGTGGCTTCCGGCTTTCACCACCCGGCGTCATCAGTCCTTCTGACGCAGGTCCATCTTCTCCCCTGGGCGAGATATCGTGGTTGACTCTTGTTTGCGTATCTGGAACAGGTAGTGTTTTATGGGGTGAGGTTGAGTGAGGTTGAACCCCCGACCCGGAGGACCGGGTGTCGCCTTTCGTCCGGCCTCTACCCCGAAACCTGCCCGGCTTGGTAAGACCTGGCAGGGGTAGAACCACCGCCGGTGTAGCCTAAAGGGTCATGGAAGTACACGAGCCTCCCCACCGCGGCAAGGTAGCAACACAGAGGGAGGAAACATACAAGGAAGCCAGAAAAAAAAAAAAGCATTAAAGAAACATCCGAAGCATGTGAATGTAATCGAGAGGCAAGAAAGTTAGACAAATATATGAAAGCTCGGGTTTGGATTCGAGGGAGCTCACTGTGGTGGTGAACAGCAGATCAGCCGTGCGTAGCTTTAAGCCACGGGCGGAGCAGTGGTTAGCTTTTGATTGTATGTACATAATGACTGTATGTTTCTATATGTGGCCCTGTGATTGGTCCAGGGTGAACCCCGCCTCTTGCCCAATGACAGCTGCGATCGGCTCCGGCCTCCCCCGAGAGCATCGTGGGCGGCCCAGCAAAGCTCGTACCTCGGGAAACAACTTTGGATCCGAGCTCGCCTTGAGCGCGTGACAGAAGTTTGAAGAACTTGTCAGAAATTGGCGTCAAGATTGGAGTGAGGCGATGAGTTGTGGGGAAACATCATCAAATGTCGTGACTGTTAGGTTTCCCTTCGAGCTCTATAAATTACCGGCCCCCGAGGCGCGACCTTCGCGAGCTGCAGTCATTAATACGGGAGACGCCGTAAAAACCACCGGCCTCGTCGGCGACTTTGCGAGGATGCGGCGCACTTTCCCAATCCCTGTTCACCTCTCTTGCTTCACATCGATTCGTTTTACAAGTTGGGAGATTTTCCTTTTCTATTTATACCGCCGCGGCTCGCCCGCAAACTCCACCGGGGATTAGCTGGAGTTAATCCGCCAGTTCGGCCTACATCCCGCTTTTATTTACAGTTGCTGTCATTTTCAAAGCGTTTCATTAGTGTCACTACATGCTCACATGACTCCAATTTAACTGAATATCACCGGGATTCCTCCTCGTCCCTTATGTGACGGGGGGAATGAGCGTCGCACGGCTCGCCGGCTTTCTAATTGAATTTAACATGCTGCTCACTCAAGATTGGTGTCAAGGGTTCTGAATAAGCGGGTTCTCACCTGAATGGGGAGAGTTGATTAATGCTTACCCACACAGATGAAACCGCAGTCATCAGTGGTTGGAGAAGAGGTTTACGGGGACTCCGCCGCCTTTTCCCGGCGTATCCGGAGGTGGAACGGATAATTACCGATGGCCGTCTGCCTGATTAGTGATCTGACGAGACCGCTGCGTCGCCAGCGAAAAGCCCGCCGTCGCCACCCACCTGATTATAAATGACAACGCGGGCCTCTCCTGTTGGGTCACATCCATCACAATCATTCCGGAAAATGCACGGTCGGTCGCGGCGCGGAGTGAGCAGTGTCTCAAGATTAAAACTCCTTGAGCGATCGCCAGGGCGCGGCGTGATTAAAAGAAGAGGGATTTGCCGCGGAGACAGGGGTATTGATCACGGGTCCTATAAAGAACTGTTTATTACCGTTAAAGTATGAAACGGGTTGACGGATGCAACTGAGCCGGTGCTGAAAATAATGAACGTGACATCGCTGTCTGGGCTTTCTCCAATTCGCTAATATCCCTTTGTCCACAAATCCGAGGAAATTGGTCCTATTAATAATCGTCCGTGATGCCCGGGCCTGATTATGGCTCACCCATCCGTGACTCGGGCCTCGGTTGTTGGCCAGAAACAATTAAAAGCAAATCAAATGAGTGTCCATCCAGCCTCCATTGGAACCAACGCTGGCAATTTGTTTTAAACCGATCCGGTATGAAAAGTCCAATTTCGTACGTTCGTTTATTAAAAATGCGCTCACACGGAATGCCGTCAGGGCTCCTTTTCTCTCATAATTCATAACTTCCAGAAACCAGGGCATGTGAGAGAGGCGGTGAAAAGTTGCTTCTCCATGACGTGTGGATGAGAGGGTCAAGACTTGTATGCCTCTACATTTGACCATGTGATTAACTGGCTACCGGTCCGGGACGAACCTTGCCTCTCGCCCGATGACCTACGGGATTGGCCCAGCCCCCCCGCGGGAGAAGAGGTGCCACAAATGAATGACTATTTAAGGCGTCCGTTGTGGCCGACACCCTGGGGACACTTGGCAAACGCCTTAAAAACAAGACATGCCGAATGCATGTCTTTTGTGCCGCAGGCGCATTCAAAACCCCAAGGCGGTTCCAAGTGCTTAGCTTGTGTGTCCGGTGGTTAAATCCCGTGGATCCATGCTTCCAAAGGCAGAATTCTGCTTTCGGTGTCGATACATTTGTCGGTCTTTGCAACGCGGCTTTGCTGTATCCCCCAGGACGCCGCCTGACTGTCAACGTAAATTCCAGGGTTCGATCTATTCGGCGCATGAAAGCTATTTTATGTCCTTGCAAACGTAAGCTATTTTAGTCGCCGCCACAAAGCGCGGATCGTAACCTGAGCTCTCTTCTGGAGATGAGATTAAGGCTTTCAAAGATTACTTACCCACAAAGAGGCGCGCTCTCATCTCTGCCTACCTCCCCGGAACTTAATTTTTCACCAGATACATATCAATTATCAACACCAAGCCACCTTGGGGATTCAGTGTTAGATGGGGGAATTTTCTGCGAAGCATCTGTCTCTGCTCTCCCTCCCCCCCATGTCTTATCGCGGTGGCGGAGAACCGATGTGAGAACAAGGTTGGAGCTAGTGGGTGGTTTTTGACACTAATGCATCTGCACTATGTGGACTATTAATTAGGAGCATCGATGCGTCTTGACTCGGGACTCGGCGCTCGGCGGGACCGGCACTCGGGCTCTCTGATCTGATAAGACGACAGACATAGATCACTCGGCTTAGTCCTCCGCTGATTACATCTTCAGTGGCATTATGCAAAAGAACTCCCATAAATAAGAGCAATCTGGTGGCCACAAAGTCTCCTCATGTTTTATTGATGTTTTTTTGCACGCAAACAGTCGGGGTCCAAACCCGCGGGAGCCGAGCTGCTGCAAATCATCTTTCACCGTGACAGTCGGGCCTTATTCTCACCTCTGCAACCTCCGTGTGGGCCTACTGGAGCGTTATCATCTCGTATACGCACAACAGCAATATTCAGCACAACAGCAATTCAAGAGGGTCGCCTGCACGCTCCGTTACGTAAGGGGTGGTCTGGAGGATCCACAACGTTTTGTTGCATCGGCGGAGGGTCGCCGGTGGGTTGGCTGACAAGCGGCTTATCTCGGGAACTTCTTGGGAAGAGGGTGGTAAATGGTCTCAACTTATATAGCGCCGGATAGCATTCCCCCCCTTTACACTCCGATGGCGGCAGAGCTGCCTTGCAAGTTGCTGAGCAACTCGAGGTTCAGTTTCTTGCGCAAGGACACATAAAGGGAGCTGGAAATCAAACCACCCACCTTCTGATCGGAAGAGCGCCTGTTCTACCAGCCGAGCCTCGGCCGGCCGCTGCTCTTGTATTTACCAACCTCACAGGAATATTTGCGCTAATGGCACCGTAGCGTTTGCAATGATAATCCTACAGGATTATCGGACAAACCCCAACTCTGGCACACCAGAGCTTAAAGACATTTATCACCGTTCATCAGTGCACTTTGATGAATTCCCATGGATGAATGGAGCAAAATAGACCCAATTCAGTTTGACTGACGGTACCAGCCACCTCATCCTGAAGCTCACTTAAAAACTCAGAAATCCAAAAATACACATTGCAGCCTTGGCTTGTTGCGCCGTCGCACGCCCGGGAACGCTGGTGCCATGCGTCATCGTTGCCGGAAAAGAGGGAAATGCATGCCGGCACAAATTCCTGAAAGCACAACAAAGGGGTGCAGAACTCTTTGCCCGTCACACAAAGCGAGGATTGACCCCGCTGGATGGCGGCGGCCATGCCTTTCCCCCCACGGGGGTGTAACAGATACAGACAATGGTCACCATCTCCCTCCGGAGCTCGTGGCCTTGCCATGGTGTGATTAGACTTTTCAGCCGCGGCCTCTCTGAGGATTTAATCTGAGAGCGCAGCTCGAGGCTGCTATCGCTCAAGGACAGCTAAATGCGAACAATCATTACGGTTCACAGTTCTTGGAGTTTCCTATTGTGCAAAGTTGTTTTTTTTTTTTTTTGTTTTTAGAGCGGGACCAGCAAAGCCGGGAGGTGAGTCTATCCATATTTCATTCATTTGTGAGAAAAAATTAATGAAGATTTAAATATAAAAAGTAGGAAGTTGGAGTTCCTCCAAAGTAAGCCAGACATGATTAATATATGTGGTGAGAGGTGCATACCGTGGGAGGCAGCTGCTTCTAAAGTTTCCCTCTCGAAGACCATGAGGTGAAAGAGTTTCCAATCTTGTCAAAACAGCATCGCGACAAAGCAGCATCTCCGTATTGCTCAACAGGACGGATCTAATTGATCGTCCATTAACCTTCAGATGTTTTAAAAACCCGGTGCCGATCGCTGCAGCCTCGCGCCGCGCAAACACGGCAGCAGCTGTCGGCAACAGAAGGCAGAACCGTCAAGACGGCCATGTCTGGTTCATTTGTTCGGACGTGGAGGTGCAGCCGAGGGGGCGGTCTGGCCCGGGCGGGGTAGGGTTTAATTTCACCATCGGAAGATTGAACCGAGGCTACGGCGCTCGCTGCTGCTGCTCTTTCGCCACGTGTGGCGGAAAGGAGGTCACATCAATATGTATGCAGAAATGCTGCAATTGTTTCCTTGTTCTGCAGCCCCCGGGCGCTGCCGCTAAAAATAAGGGAATAAATACTAACATGCTATGTTGTGACTTCTACGTTGTATCCTCTGTTCATACGGCCTCTTCCCCACCACATCTTTGATATCGGATTGCATTTTACATTTATTTAAGCCTTTTTTTTTTTTTTTTTTTTGTATTTGATATCTACAATTAAGCTGCACATTGAGTTTTGGCCGCCGCCTCGTCTTCCTGCGGCAACCGTTCCCGAATGGCACCCTGACGAAATGGGTTTGTAACGTCGCTGAGCGGGTCTTTCAGCGGGTTTCATGGCACCTGCTCGTGATGGGTTTTTGGACCTGGCCGAGCGATTGGAAACCCCGGCTGTGACATGACATGGCACGACACTGTGTCTAGTGGCTGTAAAGGTGAGCTGTGCTGTTGTTGCGACCGTCCGCCGGCCATCGCTGCAGAGGAGTTTTCACAACACTGAGATTTTCTTGTTCCAGGAAGTGTCGTACTAAAGTCCATGACCATCTCTGAGCACTTTGTAGGTTTTAACGTTGACTCTCTTCATTTCTCTGAACTTTATGCGGTAATCTTGACGTCTCCGAGCCCAACCGGGGCTGCTGTTGCTTCCTCTTGCTTCAGGGTTCCTCCTGCCAGGCGGTTCCCACCTCAGTATCATTGTATCATTCTCCCCAGATCTGTACTATCCCTGCTCTGTCCATGTCCAAACCATCTCAGTCTGACCGTTCTCTCCAGAACATCTAACATGCGTTGTCCCTCTGATGGACTCTTTCCTGCTCCTCCCACCCAAAGAGGGCCTCCAGATGTCTCCAGCTCCTCTCTTTTCCCAAATACCTCTCAACCAGACAAACATGGCTGGTCTCACCACCCATTTCTACACATTTACTTTCACTCTGGCTCATAGTCTTTTATCGCCCCCGATACTCCGTTGCTCTGGACTGTTGACCCTACATCCTCCACCTTCTTGATCTCTATTGTAGCCTCACCCTTCCACCTGTGTCCCTCTCATCCATCCACATTTATTCTGTCTTGCTGCGGCTAACCTCGGCTATCAAGGACTTATTCGCGCCCTCTCTAGCTGTCCCTCCACCTGCTCCCTGCTAGCTAAAATTCTCGGGATTGATCCCAGGAGCCGGAAGGTGAAATGCAGTTCATCGACTGATTCGTAGCCGCGCTTTGTCTTGTTCGGACAAGTCTGGTTTTCATTTCAACGGAGCTGTGTGGCATGTCCCTCGAGAGCAAGGTGGCAAAACTGGAGATCTAGTGATTTTTGTCATGCAGAGAGGGAGTTTCACAACATTGAAAAGAGAAGTTGTGAGAACCTCCTTTCGATCGTTACCTTTTTCTCAACAAAATTATCCAACAGCTCCCTTGGTTGTGGCTCCGATGGTAGAGCAAGCGTCCCTCCAATGGGACAGTCGGCGGTTTTATTTCCTGTCTTTGTGCCGAAGGGCCAAGTTTGTGCTCGATTCGCTTGCAGATTGAGGCATTCATTGCTACACGGGACAAGGTGTTACAGTCCCTTGTGCCAAGATCCTAATTTAATACATCAAGGAGCCCAATTCAGGCTGTAGAGAAGCCATCTATACCAAACAACCAGCACGCTGCCACCCTGCCACCACTTATCTACATCAGCCAACAGCAGCCTGAAGAATATCATCGGGGTTTTCAAGTGGGCACCTTCCATCATCGGTGTTTCCTGGAGTTCGGCCCATGACACTTCGCCAAGGCTTGACAGTGAACTCCCGCTTCCTGGAACCCCCCCCCCCCCCACATGCTACATAGCGGCTCCCCAAGCAAAGAACTTTTGCTTAACGAAGTCCCCAGCTACCATGCTTCCTCCTTAGCCACAACGATTAATTAGCTCGTTCTCCCGCCCGAGACGCGTTACTGACCGCAAGTTTCAGGCTCCATCCGCGAACGCCCAACTCGGCCAGTGGACCGACGACAGACTTTGCCACAAACCCACGACAGCCCACCTCTACAGGCCGCGCCCGAGCCCTCCAACCTTGCTGCTCTGTTGCCATCTCAGCATACCTAGCTTTTTTGCGCTCACTCGCCTCTTCAACTCGATCCTCCCAGGGGACCGTAAGCTCAATAAAATACACTATCCTCTCTACCCCAGACCACGGCAACATATCCGGCCGTAGCCTGGTGCAAACTCTGTATGCAGGGACAATCAGCTGCTGATTCAAATCAGTAATCGGCTCCCAGGCCCAGCCTACACTTAGCTGCCCTGCGTGGTGCCTGCTCTTAAATGGTCTAACCTTTTCTCCCTCGCGTACAAATTGAATGTGCCCAACCTCCTCCTTACATCTACAGTATTTATCTCTAATCGCTTTTCTACCACTGCTGCTGCCAAACATTTCAACACCTGAAACTAGTTTTGAAGCATTTAAAAGAAAAGTCATGGTCATAAGGGTTAAGTGAGGGGGTTGCAACCACTATCACCAAAGTGACAATCCTGCAGTCTTTATCTGAAGAGCCGTATGAGATCGAGCGATGGAAATTTGAGCCTACCACTCCACCGTCTTGGGTGGGCTTTCCAACAGCACCACTCCCAAGATCGTTCTTCTGTCGGTCGGAGAGTCCGGTTTAGGGCTGGAGACGAGATTATGGCTAACATTGGGGCTCTGGTTTTGGTTTTTGTGACACTGAGGGCACTGACAACTTAAAAAAAAGAACAAAACAAAACATAAATTTGAGTATTGTGGTGTGTCGGCGAGGAAATACGACGACGGAGTTGTGGAGGGCTTCTAACTTGAATGCGTGGACACGGCAACGCAATAAATCACTTCACCCGAACATTCGGGAACGTCAGTACACGTACCCCCTTGTAACCACGCCCCCTAAGCCGTCAGTCCCTGGGTGAGAGGCCACGCCCTTTTTGTGTCAGCCGCAGTATCCCCTTTTGCTTTGAGGTTGTGATGATGGTGACAATTGTTGCAGTAGCACCAATAGTAAAAGCAGGAGGACCACTTTACATGGTAAAGCTTATCTAAGTGGTCTCCTTGAATTTGTTTTTTGCGGTATGGGACCGTGACCGACGCCTCCCACCCGGGAATAAACGGTTGACCACAACGTTAGCGAAGCGTCCAGGCACAGCCTTCTGCCCGTCCCCTGGGTTCACTTCTGGTGTAACTCTGTACGTCTTTGGGTGGCTTGCGGATGCATAGCCAAATGAAGTAGCGCTTGAAGTGATCGGCCGTTTCGCAGTACGCACAGGTGCGACCAGCGAGTGGCTGGTGATGTTTTCGTAACGGCAACAGAGACCGCCGCCATCAACTCCTTTTGTGTCGACTCCGCCGGCGTCATCATGTTATTGTCTGAAGCGCAACTCGGAACAGAACTCTGCCCTCTAGTGGATGTCGGGCAGTGACGTTCCTGAAGCGGACGCATCTATGCACATACGTAACCGGAGTATAAATGCGCCTTTTTCAAGGTCAGAAGCAGCAGGTGAGCTCAGGCTGTTGATTCAAAGACAGAATTCTTTGGGGCTCTCAGCTTCTTTGTTTCATATTCATGCTTTTGGGTCTTTGGAAATAAATGAGAAGAGAAGCTCGGCGGAGGTGCATAAAGAAATTAAGACTGAAGGACTAGCGTCAGAATTCTGTTCCTACGGCTCAACGTAACGCTGTTCGTCGGAACTCCCGGTCGCGTAACCTCGGTCAATGTTGCCCTTTTCCGAGCGTCCAGTCTAATCTCACTTCCATGGAGACGTCTTTCCTTCCCCTCCCAGCGCTGCGACCAGAAGAGTCCGGCTTCCAGGCCGGAGCCAAAAGGGCAAAAAACGTTTCCCAAAGAACAACAAAAACCAAAGTCCTTCGGCGAACATAGACGGTCGTCTTCCTCGCGTTTTCGTCCGCTCGCCAACTACTTCCTGTTTGACGGAATTAAAAGACTTTTTTGGTAAACTGGTAATCAAACCACAAAACGCCGCCGGTCGAGGACGCCGTCAACTTGCGATAATTGTACCCTCCTCGATTAAATAGTGCCAAGCTAGCTTAGCGTCCTCGCACCGCCCACTCCGTGTCTCCCCCCCCCACACACAAGGTCTGATTTCTGGATTCAAACGACACAACCCATCCACGCCGGCAACATCCGGGATCCGAGATGCGCGTTAAATTCCCCCCAAACGCGTCCAAGTAATTATTCAGTTCCTGCTCCTGTAATACATCAGTAATGCTGTTTATGGCCCCAAGGTCAGAGTCGAGGGCCCGGGGAGCCGAGCCCATGATGGATTAATAGTATCCAAGGCTTTGAACTCTCTGAAACAGGGACGTTTTTTTTCTTCTTTTTTTTTTTATCCCGGCAAATCAAAAAAAAAGGCACCGCATATATATATATATATATATATATATATATATATATTCCTTTTCTCTGGCGCTGGAGAAGAGTGGGTGAAAGCTTGGCTCTATGTCAGCGTCGGATTTTAGTTTTCGCCGCCGCGCAAACATGCGGCGAAATTAGATTTGCTTGATGGTTTTTGAGAAGTGTGGTGAAGCACCACAGCCACTTCTGATTTTTTTTTTTTTTTTTTTTTTTTTTTTTTTTTTTATGTTTTTATATATTCCAGGTCATTAAAACCA
>CAAKHD010027056.1:55502-66033 GCA_901007705.1 Fistularia tabacaria
TTGGGGGGTGTGGTGGAGCCCCCCCGCCTCTTTTGTTTTTTTTTTTTTTTTTTTTTTTTTTCTTTTTTTCCTGCGTTCTGTATTTTGAGAATCCATAACAACGCAATTTATGAACGCTTGTAAAGAAACGAGAGACGCACCTGAGGCTGATACCTGGATGTCTGCTGATACGGAAACCGGCGATGTTTGCCTTTGGTTCCCTTCAAAGTGTTCTGTTGAACTGTAGTATATATAGGCTCAACATACAAAAGGCGTAGGAGTGCAAATTGCTATGGCAACTCCTTTATAATGCTTTTGGACAATCTTGATGCGGCATTAGCATAGCGGTAAAGTGCCCGTGTCGGGGGAGAGAAGTGGCTCCCCGAGAGCTCTTCATTTGTTTTTAAGTCATCATGAGCGAATCAACGGCCCGCGCTGCGGAAATCAACGTTGGCTGAACCCACCGGTGGACGACGCCTCAGATCGCCACCCTCTGAATTCCTTCTCGGAAGGACAGGACCGACCGCTCCGAGGCCGAGAGACAGCAAGGCCCCGTCGACGACTTTCGCCGTCCGACTGACCGGACGCAACGTTGCATCAGAGCCTCCACCGTCGGAATCTGAGGCCCGCGGGTTTCTCTTCACCGTTCTGAGTAAAGACTCCCACGGAATTTGTAGTTTGAGCTGCCCAGAAGCAAGAGGCATCCCCGCCAGGCTCGAAGCAAAGCCTAAACAAAACAGAAATAAAGCAGAGAGGTGCTGCAAAGGCACGCGGCAGGCGACTGGCCGGAATACCTTCGTATGACGACTAAAATCTGAACCATTCAGAAGCAAGAGATGGTCGGGGCAAGATTTGGAGGAAGGCGGGAAGGAACGTACCATCATTCTGACACATATAATCGTACCGGCATTTCTACCATCATCTTTTGGAGGGTCTTTTCGTCGAGTCTTTTCAGCGCAACTGGGCTTCGCTTCTCTGCTTCCAGAGGCTTCTACACTTCCGATGGACCGTGGGGAGTTTCCAGTAGCTTCTTGGGTTCAGCATCGGTCCAAGTCGAGACGGTTTGCTATGTTAATGAGTGCTTGGTTATGAGTGTCCTTCTGGGGACAAAGGTACGAATTCCAGGGACTCCCCTACGAGGAAATGGTACGGCTAATGTGTGAATTCGGTAAAATAAGAAGTCCGTTGAAGCTCAGGCGGGAGTCGCCGGGGACTGGTTCGGGTTATTGATCGCTCCGGATGGGTTGTAAGGTGCAGATGAACACACACATAACAATGCACACATTAACATACCGACCTCCTTCAACCTTGAGGCTGCACAGCAACTCACTCATTTCCATAACGATCCCTCATAGCTTGGACCCATGCCCAACCCCGACCCCCTTGCAGTTTTTTCAGATTATTTTAGTGCAATTTTGCATTCTTTCTGTTTTTTACACTGCATTGTTTTCTGCGTCCTGATTGGCTAAGGGACCGTAGACCGTTGTCCATCCATCTGCTCCGTAGCGTCTCTTGTACGGCACAGAATGCCTTCAGCTTGACACATTTACATCTATCTTCCATCGTTGGCAGTGTAACTGAATTGCTGTATGTTTGCAAGTTTTCTCCCCCACAAAACCCACAATGTCCACCAAACCTTCTGCGCCCACAGAGACGCCTGCGGTCGCACCCAAAAGGCAAAGAAAGTCGTAAGCTGGACTTGTGGACATGCTAAAGGAAGGTAGAAGTTACTCCATGACGGAATAAATGAATCTCCAGTTGTTTCCATAAAGGAGGAGGAAAATAACCTCAGGACGACAGCAGCAAGAAGTTTGAACAAGGATGTAAACAGGGTTGGAGGTGTCGGTGGTCAGGATGGAGTCTGCTTTAGCTTTGTGGATCAGTGTGGATACGCGTGAGTCACCATGAATCACTTCTAATGTGTCCAACCTCGGACGTTGCTTGTCAACATGAAATTGGTTATTTCTAAAAGCCATCATAATTATTTACAGGAAAACGTTGATGTTTTTATTTCTCAAACAAATGTTTGGGTCTGAACACAGATTTTGGTCTTTGGTTTCAATCTATAAAACTGTTCTTATTTTTCTAGGAAGGTTTGAACTTTGAGAGAGTTTAAACAAGAGAGAAATGCGAGAAGATGTTGATGCCTGTCTGAGAAAAGTGTCTAAAGTGTGTCGTGAGCGGTTTTACAACCTTAAAACATTTAGAATCATTGTAAAAAATGAATTTCGCCTTTGGCGGCGGGTTCTTTTTTAGAACGTAACTCCCGCCGTTAGCGAGGGACCTCCGTACCGGAAACTCCTCAAGGTCTGTCAGAAGTGAAGAACCCTCTCAGATACGAAGAGGAATGTCTTCAGGGAGAGACAGTCCGGTTGCCATGACAAGATTGGAGGATTGATCGGGACCCGGACGACGGACAGCCCTCACATTTTCTTTCATTCATGCTGCTTATCCTGCACTCCGGGTCGCGGCGGGGGCTTCGGCCAATCCCGGCAGGCGTTGGGCGAAGAGGCCCGACGGGTTGCCAGGTCCATCACGAAACGTCCGCTCTCTTATTCACCAGCTGGGCAATTTAGTTGTCAATCGGCGTAATGCACGTGTTTCCGACGGTTTCCGAGCGTCACCGCGGGACAAAAAGCCCGAGTCTTTGCATTTGCTCGGGATCTTGACTCCATCGCAAGGTCACTGCAACGGCTTGCAAACGACCGCTAAAGTAATACGATTCTGTAACGACCTCTTTTAGCCCCTGCTCGTGTTTTTTCCTGCTCGTTCTAGCCGTTGCAGCGCTTTTTTTTTTTTTTGATGATTCCTCCCCGCCCCTTTGCTCTGAAGCCAAGTCATGTTGCACAGGATTGCGCGATTGCTCTTGAGTCATCGCCCGATCCCGGTACTTGATTGGTGCCTTCTCATCTAATTATAGTTGAGACGGAGCTGAACTATTTCCCTTTCGCAGCCGCGCTTGCCTGAGACTTCGCACGCTATTCGCCCATCAGAGATTCACGTCTTGCCCTTCAGACTTGTAACTTAATACCTCATCTAGCGTCCGCCATCTCGCTATCCGACCTGATTCATGCCTGTGCTTGTTTTAACTCGCGAAAATAATCAACCTCTTATCCTCATTTTGCCTGAGAAGAGGCTCCGAAGGCTTTCACAGCTCAACGCGCACCTGCAACGGGAGCCGAAACCAGACTTTGTCCGTCGTCTATCCGTGTCCGTCGGATGGGCTTGTGCCGTTTATTTTTATTTATTTTTTTAATCCGATCACTTAATTTTTCTCGGACCATCTCAAAAACATGGACGTTAATGCGCAGTGAAAGTCAAAGCGTTTCACAACACCGGGTTGATTGGCGGCACAACAGGCCGTCGTCGTAGCTACGGCGGTCAAGCAATCATACAAAGAGACTCCCCTCCCCCGGGCGGGCGATTTCAAGTGTTTATTGTAAACCGAGCCGGGAGATACGCTGATTATGTTCGGGCCCGAGTTCGGTTTCCAATCAAATTAAGGTAACACCCCAGTGGACAACGCCGGTCGCGGCCACTTCCAGCGTCCCGGGCAAAAACAAATGTTTGTCGGTAATAACGCCGATCGGATGGAGTGTGTGTGGGGGGGGGGGCAGGAGCCGTCGTACGAAAAGAAAATTAGATTTCACTGGAGGGAGGAAAAAACTAGCAAGCGGATGTGGGCAGAGTGGCTGGAACTGCACTCGAAGGCTTTTGTGTATCATCATCATCATCATCATCAAACAAAACCAATCAGACCTTGTATCGAAGGGTCTACGTCGCAGTAGTTCATGTTCTAAAAGCAGTGTAGATCACGAGACCTTTCTCCGCCCATCGGTGTGAGCCTTGCCAAACGTCCCCAGGGACTCCGGGGTGGGTCTGATTCCTGACGTGTCGGGAGTCAAACAACTCCTTCCACACGCTTTTTTTTAATTTTATTTTTTATTTTTTTTCCCCTTTTTTGAAGTCTTGTCCCTCCTTGGTGGGGCGGAAATGATGCGTCCGGAGATAATCGTCGAATCTGGTTGTCGCGCCTTTGCCGTGTGAAGGGCCTCTTCAAAGCAGGATGTTTACCGGTCGGCACTTCTCTCGCTGGAAGTCCCATCACGAACGGACTGAAAACAGAAACCAGCGAGATGTACACCGTCCGAAATGACAAAACGAGATGGATGGCTTTGCTTAATTCGTGGTGACACCGAGTCTCATTCCGGAAACTCTCAGCACAAATCTGGTCATGTTCTCAATTGATTTATTTGGTGCAAAGTGAAGGGACGGATCAACGAGGCTTTTTCGAACCTGTGGAACACCTGTGAACTGTCCGCTCTCCTCTGACCTCCATCAACACCGAGTTTGTGACCGATTGAGGCTTCAGAGGAATCGAGGACAAAGCCTCCGTCGGGCCAAGACGAGACGTGTGAAAAGGGCTGATGGAGGGCAGACAAGGGGTTCGATGGCGGGCGGGCGAATAGTGCAAACGGCGAGGTGGTGTCGGGGACAGGCGAGGTCAGAGCGGCGAGATCGGGCAGAAGGAACGCCGGAAGCCGGAAACAGCCGGGGACGCTGCAGTACACAGGCCGGGCCAGTAGGCGGCGCTGTGATTTAGGAATGAACAACAAGGCCTGCATTGAGACGCTTCCTGCAAGCGCTGCAGCATGTGCAAACAGCCAAAATGGCGGCTGACCGACAGTGAGGAGGAGCCTTCTCTTGGAGTGACCCTAAACTACAAGGGCAGGTAAGTTCCAAGAGAATGTAGCCTGGTAGTCGTTCCAGTCAAAGTACTCTGGAGTGCACCGTTGTTGTTGTTCTAGTCAATTGACCGCAACCTTACCACGTTTTCCCGTATCCTTCCGCGTTGAGGCTCCGCCAAACGGCGTCCTCGTTGTGGCCGGCCCTCCAGGAAGCAAGCGAAGCTGTGCGGTTTACACCTGAAAATCGTGCAAACGGGGGCCTGAGGCCGGCGATCTGCATCGGGTGATGTTGCGTCAAATCTCGAGCAGGGTCGTGGGACACTCTCCGTGTGGAGCACGTCTGGACCGCAACCTTTAAAACCATTCACAGAAACCCGACATTCCCCCGACAAGAACTTGGTGACAGCGGCGAGGAAAGGCCGTCCTTTGCCGAGCCCAGCGCGGGTGGCCTTCGGTCTCGACCGGTTTTGGGTAGAAACAGCAATACGTGTCAGCGGAGGTTCTCAGTCGTCCAGGTCACAGTGAATTCTTGTCAAACTTCTTGTCGTGGCAACCGGACTTGAATTTCTTCACTTGCAGACGTTTCAGCGCCTCACCTGAGAGGTTTCTGGACTGAAGAAGCCCCTCGGGTAGCAACGCAGTGCTCAACTTGTCATTTTATCATGTCTAGAAAGTCTCGCAGTTGGCTCGCGAGTCAAAGAGTACGAGTGGATAGAAACAAGGAATCACGAGTCCCTAAAATAAGCCATTTAATTACCGTAATTTCCGAACTATACGCAATGTGTGTGTGTGTGTGTGTGTGTGTGTGTGTATATGTACGCATTTATTGGTTTATTTTTAGCCGGTGTGGCTTATATTCACTCCGTAGTCCTGAAATTACGGTATGACTTCTTGCACATTCTTTCAGGCTGCGACACTTGTTGACGACGGCGAGACTTTCTACATGTCGCTAATTGATGTCCGTAAGTCGGCGCTTTATTCATCCCAAGGGGGGGAATTCGCAGTTCCGGCAGCATCCAGCGACATCAGCTAGATAACCGCGGTGAAGGGAAGGGGCGGTCGGCCCAGTCGGCCGAACGGCCGCCCGACTAGCTTAAAGGCGCACGGGCTGCGGCGCCTTGTGTACGCACCGTGACAGCGGAGGGAGGATCTCCTGTGTCCGTCGGTGGAGCAGGACGCTGTCGCTGAGGCTGCTCCTCGGCCCGGAGGCGGTGAGGTGCAGTGGGTTGTCCTCTAGGTATGCCCCGAACAGAACCCAGCCTCTCTCGACATGTACCTTTTCCAGAAGCAGCAAACATTAGCCCTTCGCGTTTACGGCGGAGGCCGTGGATGTTCGCAGCCAGTCAAAGAATTCCTCCACTGTGAGCCGAGGGGGGGATTATTTATCGTGGGAATACAAAAAGCCGGGCGCAACAGGTTTATTACAGAACGCGCTGTCAGACGCGCGGCTACACGTGTGCGTGACAAACACGGCAAACAGGTGATGGATGGTAAACACGACGGCAGAGACGAGGCGGGAAAAAAAAAATATACGCCCGGAATCATACAAACACGGAAGATGCAGATTGGGAAAAGATGTATGCTCACGCCGGTGATGAATAATGGCAGAGCGGTTTTCTCTCGAATCCGCCGACCGCTCTTCGAAAACCATCCATCTCTCTCCCGCGTGAAATCAGCGTTTTATTTTTATTTTTATTCTTATTTTTTTCTTCCCCTGAAAGAACAACGGCCGCGACCGGTGACGGTTTCCCCGTCCTGCGGCGTGACCTGGGCTTCGAGCGGCAATAGAAAAAGCGTTTAACCGGAAGGACGGAGGCGAATCTGATTACGGATGTTTGGCAATTTTATGAATATTTATCCGCTGCACATATTGAATCGTAATGAAAGGGGAAATGACACGCTGCATAATTTTATATAATCTTATCTCATGATTGTTGAATGCGGATGCTCGTGCACCATCAGCATGTTTATGCTAGGTGTATGCTGTTATGTAAACTCGACGGAGGCCAGCTACGCGTCAGGTCGGATTTATTCATATCGCACCAATTCACGGTCCGGTAGCCTGACGACCCTTTCCGTGCAGAGCAGGTCTGGACCGCGTTCTTTCAGAAGACCGACAGAAACCCGGCATGAAGTGCTTGGCGACAGCTCGAGGGCTCTTCTGGATGTTCCGGTAAACGGCTCGATGCGAGAAGCGGCGCTTTGTGAATCTGCCGGCGGCGGCGGTAGCAGTGATGAAGAATGCTGCCTTTCATTGAGGTTGATACTTTCCAGGCACTTGGCGCGCACCATCTGTGACCCTTGGACGGCAGCTGGAGCCGTTGGCCTTCCCGGGTTGGTGTCCGACACCTCCAGCAGTCCCCCAAAAAAGCAGGAGGTTCAGCGGACGACTTGAATTGTCCCGACGTGCAGAGGAGAGGGTGAACGTTCGCACGCCTCCCTACGGTGGCTCTGAGGAGAAAAAACACTGAACAACGTGAACTCTGGTTCGTGGTTGAAACAGAGTCCGATTTATCCGTTCGTCCGGCGCCAAACGCACTCGTCTGATGGCGCTTTCCATGCGGAGAAGATGTGGACCACATTTTGGAAAATCTACAGGAGGCGCTCGGATCCAGGCTCGACATGGGCGGCCTTCTGCCTCGATCGGCCGGTTTGAAAAGAGAGCAAAGGATGTCACATTTTTGCCGCCAATGGGGGGGGGGGGAACTATTTTGGATTTGAAGTTTCTTCACGGGTTATAAAGTGAGACGGATTCTGAATGGAAAGCAAGATGTTTGACAGCAGAAGCGGCTCCGCTGGAATCAGAAAAAGCGTGCCGCTCGGACCGGGTCTCCGCAGGCTTCTGCCAAATCCACCCGCGGTGCGCCCCGCTGAGATCTTAACTCAGAAATCCACAGGTGAGAATCACAGCGGCGTCCCGGAGCGTCTCAAAATCTGACGTCATGGGAAACAACTGAACGCATCGAGAGCTAAAGACTCCCAAAAGATCGGCCGTCGAGCTTTATGACCATATATGGTCACAAAGACGGTTCATCGATATCATGATCGCAGTCCTTTGCATGTAAGAGTTCGAAAAAAAAAAAAAAACATACTTCTGTGGTTTCCATCGAGGACTAAGCGCGCGTGTGTGTGTGTGTGTGTGTGTGTGTGTTTAAAAAGTGCCCTTTTTATCTGCAAAGAGACCAGGACTTCCTGCAAGTCATTCTTTTCCTGGTTGCACCGTCAGGAGTCCAGCTTTTCCAACCAAAGTTTGGTCCAAGGTTTCCACCTCTTCAGCCTGGAATCTTTCTGAACTACAGCCAGGCGACATCATTTGCCCCCCCCAAAGAGTCTGCCTGAGGCTTGTTGATCAAATGAGTTCACAACCTTTCTTAAAGAGCTTGTCCTCTGATTTGATCTATGTCCATGACGGCGCTCAAAGTTAGCGGTTTTCTCCAAACACCGCCTGTAGGTCTGCAGTTGGAGATTAGTCTACAGTTGGTCACCAGAGACGGAGTTGTGTGAAGGTGTGGTTTGGAATCTTTTCTAGTTTCCAGTCTACTTGTATGCCGGCACTGTGGTGAAGCGGTTATTGCTTCCTTCCGCCTCATAGCGAGGAGGTCCCTCGTTGGATTCCAACCGGGTGCCTTTCCATGTGGAGTCTCATTGATCTCCCCATGGCTTTCCTCCCACAGTCCAGAAACATGCAGGGGGTTCATTGGAGACTCCTAAATTGTGTGGACGTGTGAATGAGAGAGTCCAGAGTTGTATGTCTCTAAAGACCTATGAATGATCAAGAGTTGTATGTCTCTAGAGGGCGCACGAATGAGGGAGTCCAGAGTTGTATGTCTCTAGAGGGCGCACGAATGAGGGAGTCCAGAGTTGTATGTCTCTAGAGGGCGCACGAATGAGGGAGTCCAGAGTTGTATGTCTCTAGAGGGCGCACGAATGAGGGAGTCCAGAGTTGTATGTCTCTAGAGGGCGCACGAATGAGGGAGTCAAGCAAGAGTTATCCAGGTTAAACCCCACCTCTGGCACCGTTGCCGCTCGGACCGGCTCCAGTCCCCCCACAACCCCGAATGCAAGATAAGCAGTTTTGTGAGTGAGTGAGTGAGTGAGTGAATGAATAAATGAATGACTGAATGAATGAGGTATTTTTTAACTTCAGCACTCCACAGACACGTATCCTGTTCAAGTTCTTGACTTCATTTTCCGTCACTGCATAATACTCATCAAGCTTCACTTGGTAAAACATGGATATAACTTTGGCCAGAGAGATACTGTCTCGCCCCTGTCTCGAGTCCTTTAGCGCACAGATTTATGAAATAGAGGTTTCAACAAATGAATCTCATCAATAGAATTATAACTTATATTTTCTGATGTAACGTTTATAGTTTTATCGTTTTTAAAATGGCTGAGTGCATCTCTTTCGTTCAGTTGACGGTGTGCCCTGAGGATGCTTAATTAGTCCGAATTATCATTTCTTGGTCTTATTGGTGAAAACAGAGAAAATTAAACATCGCTCTGACGTGCTAATGACTTCTGGGAAACAAACGCAGTAATTGATTAATTGATGAGCATTTCAGACAAGCTTGATTGGCGTTTGAATTGTTTCTGACTGAGCTTCGCGTCCGTATTTTGATCCAACTTTGATTTTCGAGCGTTTTCTCTCTGGTGATTAAAAGATGAATCTTTGCTTTGACGTGCAAACGTGCTACAAAGAAAAGGAAAATAAACTTAAAAAAAACTGGAGTCTTTCAGTTGTTTTTGTGGAGGCATTCCACGGTTAGCAAAGTGGCGCCTTTTGCCAAAGATGAAATCATTCCTGACAGGAACGGGAGGGAGCGGCGGTGAGGGTCCGAGCGCCGGGCGGGCGTAAAAGAAAGGGGGAAATATAAAAAGGCTTCTTCAACGGCAGGTGGTGGTGGTCTTCGCCGGCATGCCGTCACATCCCCGTGGGTGGCACGCCAGACGGGTGGTTCGGCGGGGTTGAAAAGGTTAGCGACGGTACTCGCGGCTGGTTTCCTCCCCCCGCCGGTGGCTGTGGACCCGTCAACGAGTGACTGCTGACAGCTAATGACCTGCTCGGCGGTGCGGGCAGGGCTCGGCGGCTCGGCGCCGGGGCCGGAGGTAGCCTGCAGATTGATAGGACCGGGGGGCATCTGAGCATCTCAACTAATTATGATTAATGCCTCGGCGTCTGCCGGATCACAAACTGCAGCTGCATGAAATTAACTTTAATTACACGGTTTGCTCAGTTCACTTCAGCCCCCTTCTTTTTCTGTTTTGTTTTTTTTTTTTGCCCGCGAGACGTTAAAAGGGATCCCCGGCGACGACGCGATATCGGTTTCGTTATCGATGAGGGATCTCCGCGTCCGATATTTCAAAGGGCCGCGAACGCACCTAGCCCCGGGCTAGTCCCGATAGCCTGATTAGCACGTCGCACGGCAGCCCTGCCGTCGTGCTAACAGGTGAATGCTAGTTAGAGACCATCTATGATTTAACGCAAATACAGGTGTGACTGTTTATTCCAAGTCGACAAACGCAGGCGCCTATTTCCCCCCTTCCTTCTCTTTCTTTACTTATCTGGATCAAGTCCTCATCTGCATTCATCTAACATACTTCCAACTTTAGCTAATCCCGCTCAAAAGCCTGAGATTAAACATGAGAGATTCTTTCTTCTCCGACAAATGTCTCGCCACAAAGGGAATCGCTGCTTATCGCCGTCCGCTATATCATAGCCCCGTGTTTTGCAAAAAGCGAGCTCCCCCGGCTCTGCAGCCGAACCCGCCTGTTCAAGCTTTTACGAATGCATGCCCCCCCCCCCCCCCCCGCCCAACCCCCGAAAGGTTTTGGTCCTTCCCCTTACTGGGGGGGGGGGGCCT
>CAAKHD010027140.1:4096-18890 GCA_901007705.1 Fistularia tabacaria
CGGGCCAGATGGTTCCAGCACAAACGTGGGTATCGGAATGTCAGGGATGGTCAGGCAGCCGATCGTTTCCATTGACCTTTTCGACCCCCCCCCCCCACACACACACACAGCGCCTAATGGCGGTGACCTTTCCAGACACCTAAGCATCCTGGTAGGAAGCCTCCGAAACCGCCTCCTTCCTCCCTTTATCCTCACCATCATCGGCGAATGGCACAAATACCGACGGACAAATCCATATTACTTTCGGCCATATTTGTTGTGGGCATATGGCTTCTTTACAAAAAAGCCTGTGATGCAATCTTTTTAGCTCATGTTTACAGATTTTCAGATTTTAAAAAAGTAGCCAATTTATTCCTGTTTTGTTTTTTTTACAGTGACTTGAAAAAGGTTTTAATCAAAAGTCTCCATTTTGCACTTTTTGATTAGCAAATGCCGCGAACAGGGACGGAAAAATCCATATTACTGTCAGCCATCTTTGTTGTGGTCGAATGGCTTCTTTTCAATAAAGCCCTGAGATGTAATTTTTTTGCGAGTATTGTCAGATTTCTAGATTTAGAAATAGGTAATTTATTCCTGTTTTTTTCAGGGTAATTCAAAAAAGTTTAAGTAAAAACTGGACATCTTGCGTTTTATCTTTGTCCTCATAATCATCTTTGTTTTGGGTGAATGACTCTTCACAAAATAGCCTTTGACTTAATTTTTTTTAGTTAATGTTTACAGATTTTCAGATTTTAAAAAAAGTAGGTAATTTTTTTGGCTGATCTTGATACTGATTTAAAAAAAAGTGTTAATCAAAAGTCAATCAAAAAGTCACTTTTTCATTGACAGATGCTGCGAATACGGACGGGAAAGACCATTTTACTTTCAGCCATCTTTGTTTTGGGCGAATGGGTTCAAAGCCCTTTGATGTCATTTTTTTTAGCGAGTATTGCCAGATTTCTAGATTTAGAAATAGGCAATTTCTTCCTGTTTTTAATGATAATTTTAAAAAGTTTCAGTAAAAAGTGGACATCTTGCGTTTTATTTTTATCCTCACTATCATCTTTGTTTTGGCCGAATGGCTTCTTCACAAAAAAGCCTGTGACGTAATTTTTTCATTTAATGTTTACAGATTTTCAGATTTAAAAAAAAATAAAATAGGAAATTTATTGCAGATTTTTACGGTGATTTAAAAAAGGTGTCAATCAAAAGTGAAATTTTTACGTTTTATCTTTATCCTCTGGAAAAGTCAAGATTCTTGTGGCTTCTTTAACAAAAAACGCTGAGGTGAATTTTTTCAAGCTAATGTTTGAAGATTTCTACACTTTTTAGCAAAAGAAACATTTCAGGCATTTTATTGCTGATTTTTGTGGTGGTTTAAAAAAAAAACGCTTTTTTTACAGTTTTGATCAAAACTCGACATTTTGCATTTTATCTTTGCTGCGATTACGGATGGAAAAGTCCAGATTCCCAGCAGCCATCCTTGTTTTGGGCAAATGGCTTTTTTTCTAAAAAACTCCGAGATCAATTTTTCCAAGCTAATTTTCTCAGATTTCAAGACTTTTTTCAAAGAAAATATGTAGGCGATTTATTGCTGATTTTTTTGGTCGTTTAAAAAAAATCGCTTTTTAACAATTATGATAAGAACTCGACATTTTGCATTTTTTATCTTTGCTGCGAATACGGATGGAAAAGTCCAGATTCCCGGCGGCCATCTTTCTTTTGGGCCAATGGTTTTCTTGAAGGCCATTTCGAATCCCAGATTCCCTAGATTCCGCTGACGAGGCCGTAGGGTGTGATTAGCGACAGGCGTGAGCGCTTGCTAGCAACCCCCTCTCCCCCACATGAACGCAGCATGAAGACTAATTTGTACTCGGGGCGTTAAATCAATGGCCGAAGTGCCACGATTAGGCCTCAAATGACAGCTCCGAGGGCGCGTTGCCATGGTTACGGCCATTTATACCCAAAGCGCCACGGTGGACCGGAGAACACCCTCCTCCGTGTTTCCTCTCCAGGCTGGCCTTTTGTGGGAGGATGACGGAGAGCCTGGTGAGAACATGAACAACCCAGTCCTCGTCTGCATCAGAAACCAAAAACAAACACATGATAATTTGAGGCTAGCTTGATGCTAGCCGCTAGCACCTTGCCCCGCTGCCCCCTCTTTCACGGGCTCCGCTACGCCGCCCCTTGGCCGCCCCTTGGCCGCCCCTTGGCCTCGCTCCTTTAGCCCTTAGCTTGGTCGTGGCGCGTGACTGCCGACCCCGTAGCCGCAACAAGCTAAATCCTGTTGCACCGCGGGGATTGTCGGGGGGGGCGGGGAGTTTGCGGATTCCAAAACGCCGTTGCCAAAACAAGCGAATTAATCGGCCCGCCGCCGCCGCTCCTCTAAACAACACAAGAAGACTGATGGTTGTTGCGTCTCAGATATGGTGTTTGCTAACAAGTTCTCGCCTCGTCCATCAACCTGTCAATCCACCGCACGGCGGCGTCGGGGCTCCCCGGACATCCCATAATAGACTGATGGGTTTCCTCGCCGGCGGATTTTCGGCTTTGATGGATGTGGCCGCCTTCCTGAATGAACGCGGGATGTTTTTCTGAGAGCTAAGCTCCATAAAGCTGTAGACACGCCGCAAGTCCGTATGTATTTGCATTGTCACGTTAGCCCATGTTAGCATTGCTTGATGCTAACATCAGGCGTTCAGTCTGACGCAAACAGGAGAGTAGTTCCGCAAAGCCATTTTAAGGTGGCCTCTGTTTTCAAGGTGTGTCCTCGACTGAATGCTAATGGTAATATTGGTGGGAATATGCTCGCAGGCGTGCATGTGTGTGCGTGTTTGCGTTTCTGTGTGTGCACGTATCCGCATTTTTCACAATAGCCCATGTTAGCATTTGCTAGCTTGATGCTAACATCATTTGTGAGTGTGATGCTAACAGGAGAGTAGCTCTGTGTCCCACATGGCCATTTTGAGGCGCCTCTTCTTTCAAGGTGTGTCCTCGACTGAATGCTAGTGATAACATTGCTGGGGATATGCTAGCAGGCTTGAGCTTGTGCGTATTTGCATTTTCACAGTAGCCCATACTAGCATTGGCTAGCTCTTTCAAGGTGTGTCCTCGACTGAATGCTATTGCTAACGTTGGTGGGAATATGCTAGCAGGCTTGCGCTTGTGCGTATTTGCATTTTCACAGTAGCCCAGGCTAGCATTGGCTGGCTCTTTCAAGGGGCGCCGTCTTTTTTAAAGGTGCGAACTCGACTGAATGCGAATGCTAACGTTGGTGGGAATATGCTAGCGGGCGGAGCAAACGTTTGGACCTTGATAGGTTTTCCAGGCTCCCGATGTTCTCCACGGTCACGTTAGCGCTTCTGCAAGCAACGCTAACGTCTGGGCTGCACCTCGAAATGTCACACTAGCCTGGAAGGCGACCGCAGTTTCATGGCTCATCGCGGATGCTCCTCCAGCTAGCCAAATGCTCCGCGCCCAGTCCGTCGGAACCAGGCTAACGGCCAAATACGCTAACTGCGGCGGAGCCAAGCCACCGGAAACGACCGCAGCGAGAGAACCGAAACATCCAACGGTCCTTGAAGCAACTTTGCTTTCCACATTAACTTTTAAGCTTTATTGATTTTATTTTATCTCGTAACATCCCAAAGAGTTTTTTCCTGCCAAATTCTCTGAGCTGAGTTACATCTTTTTATTTTTAAAAGTAATGCTTCTAACCATCGCAGCACAGTGGTTATTACACATGTATCGATGTAAATGAAAATTAATGAAAATAGAAAATAAATAAATAAAATGTAGGCCTCTTTGCACTTGATGTTTTTTTTTTTAAATTTTTTTTAACTTTTTTACTGAAACCCGGGTTTTGGCATGAGAAAAAAATCCCGGTGTTTGCTTTTAAGTAAAACCTGTGTAATTACATAATTATCATAATAATAATCATTTGTATAACAATAATTATTATAATTATATTTCATATTTGGAAGTCATTTCAATTCACTTCCTGCCATTTTCTTTGATGAAGCTTGACTTCGAATGCATTTTGAACTTCAGTCATTTTATAGATCTTTTTAAAAATAGCTTTACTTTTCTCATATTATTTTGCTTGTTTTCATGAAAAAAATGCTATTTTTTCAGATTTATAGATCTCTTTATTTATTTAGCCATTTATTGCTGATTTTTACAGTGATTTGAAAAAAATGCTGATTTGAAATCAATTTGCATTGTTTATGAGCTTCAGTCACTTTATAGATCTTTTTAAAAAGTCCATGATATATTTATTTAGTTTATTTTTTATTTTTTCACTATTTTTTCCTTTTTTAAAAATTTATATTTATTGCTGACTTAATTTAAAACATAATTTCTTTTAATTTTTTTTATTTCCATTTCGACTTTTTGTGCAAATTTTTTTTTTTTCAGATTTATAGTTTTATTTTAAAATTTATTCTGCAAATTAGTGCCGACTTTAACAGCAATTGTGCAAAAACACTGATCCGAAATCAACGCCCTCATCGATCTTCAACCGCGTCTTTTCTTCAAATTCCACACGTTTTTCGTTTTTCCTCACACACACTTTGTCTTGGATGGTGAATAGATTCTAATCGTATTTCTATGGATAACGTATTGATCATTTCAGGCTAATGATCCTGATACGAGCAATTACTGCTTTATTGGAAGGAAGTAGTACTTTTGGACTATTGGTCTCACACTCACACACACACACACATAAACACACACACACACACAAACAAACATTCACTGGTGTGCTGCAGTTGAAAGTAAAACCCGACCTGAGTGAATTATTGATGAGCGCTTGGGGACGGCGGGACATCATCGTGACGTCCTGTGTGTGTGTGTGTGTGTGTTTGTGTGTGTGTGTGTGTGTGTGTGTGTGTGTGTGCGTGTGTGTTAGAATAATAATTGTAATAATAAATAAGGAGAGCAGGTCGGGGAGTTGACCTACAGACGTCCCTCCACTGAATCATCCACCTCCAGCACACACACAACAACAACTACCCTGATTACAATAGTACTACTTATAACAATGATAATAATAATCATGATAATATTAATAATAATAATGATAATAATAATCATAATCATGCTAATAATTGCAGAAGTGTGGAACTGAAGTTCCCTCTCATCCTCAGGATGAGAGGGAACTTCAGAGGGAAAGAAAATAAGATAAATAAATTTAAAAAATTAAAAACATAATAATAATAATCATGATGATAATAATTTATAGTACAAAAATAATATTAATAATGATAATAATGATGATGATTATAGTAGTGATAGTAGTCATCATAACAATAATAATAATAATAATGATAATAATAATAATAATAATAATAATGATGATAAAATAGTGATAATAATCATCTTTACAAAAAAATGATAATAGAAATCATAATGATGATAGTGATAATGATAATAATAATAATAATAATAATGATAATAATAATTCAAATAATAATAATAATAAAAATGATAATTAAAATAATAACGAAAATAATAATGATGATAACAATAGTAATGTTATGACTGTTAATAATAATTATAATTATCATAATAATGATAATGATAATAATAGTTGTAATGATGATAATAATAATTTATGATAATTTATGATAATTAGAATAATAGTAACAAAAATGATCATTCTAATGATCATGCAAAAATAGTAATGATAATAATATTAATGATAATAATTGCAGATGTCTGGAAGTGAAGCTTCGTCTCATCTCCAGCTGGATGAGGAGGAACTTCAGTGGGAAAGAAAGTAAGATAAATAAAATAAAAGAAAAGAAAAAGAAAAATGGCTGCCATTAAAGGGGAAAAAAAACAACCCTCTTGGGTTTCTGGGACACAAAGTAGGAAAATTGGTCCCCAGTGTGTGTGTGCGTGTGTGTGTGTGTGTCCTGTCTCCGCCGGGCTCAAACACACAGCGCCCCCCTCACACACACACACACACACACACACACACACACACACACACACACACACACACACTCGACCGGAATTAATCATGGAGAGGTTATTACCATGTAATTACCCCTCAAGTAAAATGATAACACACACCGGAAAAATCATTTTAAAAATTCATTCATTTTTCAAATGAATAAAATATAGATGAAAAAAAGTATATATTTTATATTTTTATGTATTTTTATGTCATTTAATAACATATCATAGTTGAGCCTTTCAACATAGGAGCTTACATTTAAATTAAAGCCGGAAAATACTTAAATGTATGAAAACAAATAAATTAGTAAATAAAATTAAATTTGAAAATAAATCCATTCATGTCTTGGATCTACAAAAAAACAGGGTGAGTTTGATGAATAAATAACAAATAGCAAAATAGATCAAATATTCATAAATAACCAGATGTGGAATTCACACACACACACACACACACACACACACACACACACACACACACACACACACACACACGTGTCCCTGAACGCAGCATCATTTGTTGTAAAGCACGGATGCGGCGTGAGACCGAGAAGGAGAAGAAGATATTTATCTTTTTTTTTTTCTTTCTTCCAACTCTATTACACGGTAATAAAGCGGTAATTAAGTGTTAATAAGGCTTGAAATTGAAAAGTCCTTCCCCTTGGGGGGGGGGGGGATCTCAAAGTATCCATAAAAATGTTTTCAATGTTTGTTTTTTTAAAATCAGCATCATGTGATCACCGTCCAATGACATGACGATGGATGGGATGCGGAAATTGTCATCAGTATTTCTTTATGAAAAAAATACATGAAATAAATGAAGTAGTCACTGGACTCCAAATAATCACGTGCCTTCACAAGTTTCTATTTCATTTTCATTCATTCATTTGTCAGAACTCACATTTCCCGTCTAGTTCATTCATTTTAAAAAAGATCAAAAAAATAACCAACCAGGTCAATCAATGATCTTTTGAGTCAGACTTCATTCGTTCTTATTTAATCTTGAAAATGAATTGAAAAATAAGACCAACAGTATTAATGGTCAGAATATATTTTGGAGTTTTTGCGTATGATGTCACTATGGGGTGACGATGATGTCACACTGATATTGCTTTAATATTTTGTCTCTATGATGTCCTCATGAAATCGCTCTGATGTCACCTTGATAACATTTTGATGTCACTGTGATGTCACTGTGATGTCACTTTGTTGTCACTATGATGTCCACATGAAATCACTTTGATGTCACCTTGACATCACTTTGATGTCACTCTGAATTCACTGTGATGTCAATGTGATGTCCCTATGATGTCCCCATAAAATCACTATGATGTCACCTTAATAACATTTTGACCTCACTTTGATGTCACTTTGACGTCAATGTGATGTCAATGTGATGCCACTATGATGTCCCCATGAAATCACTATGATGTCACCTTAATAACATTTTGATGTCACTATGATGTCACTGTAATGTCACATTTATGTCACCATGATGTAATTATGATGTCCCCATGAAATCACTGTGATGTCACCTTGACGGTAGTATGATGTCGCCTTGACATCATGTTGATGACACTCACTGTGATGTCCCTATGACATCACTATGATGTCAGTCTATGACATACATAGAATCACATTGTGATGTTAATTTGATGTCATGTTTATGTCACTATGAATTCACTGTGTCCCCATGAAATCACTTTGTCTCCACGATGACACTTTGATGTCACTATGATGTCACGTTTATGTCACTATGATGTCACTGTGTCCCGATGAACTCACTGTGATCACCTTGATAACACTATGATGTCATGTATCTCTGCGAAATCACTGATGACACCTTGATACACTTTGTCACTATGATGTCACCATGAAATCACTATGATGTCACCATGAAATCACTATGATGTCACCATGAAATCACTATGATGTCAAGGTGATGTCACATTGGTGCCACTTTGATGTCTTTACTTTGATCACTTTGATGTGACTTTGATGTCACCTTGATGTCCCTTTGATGTCACAATTGTCACTTTGATGTCACTTTGTGTCACCATATCTCTGCAAAATCACTGTGACGTCACCATGAAATCATTATGATGTCACCTTGATAGCACTTTGATGTCACGTTCATGTCACTTTGTCACCATACATCCGTGAAATCACTATGATGTCACCTTGATAACACTTTGATGCCACCTTTGTGCCACTTTGATGTCACTTTGATGTCTCTTTGATGTCACATGGCCTCCTCCATTGTAGTCTAAGAAGAGAAAAGGTTGAATCGGGGAAAAACTAAATGTCTTTCTACTCGGCGGCACAGTTACTCTGCCATCCCATAATCATATGCTGAGCTGTAATGTTGGGGATTAGCCTTGGCCTATTTTCCACTCCTTCCTCATCTCCTTCTCCTCCCCCTGTTCTTCATCACGTACCAACGCAGCCCCTCGACGATCCGGACGCCTGATGGTTTTTTGTTTTTTTTTTACCTTTATTTTCTTGTAACGTAACCACGGCAACAGAAGAAATTGGACGCAAAAGAAGAAAAAGAAAGGGCGGGAATTTTTTTTTGTTCAGAGTGAATAAACCATAAACCGAGTCGCCGCGGTGGCGAGCCTGCCCCCCCCCCCCCACATCCCAACCCCCGTTAGGGATGGCTTTCCTGTAACCACGGCAACATATCAACAACAAAAACAACAGCAACACGGCGAGCCTGCGGATGCGGGATCGACCCCAAACAAAGTATTCCTGCTGGGATGGCGGGGGGTTGTGTGTGTGTGTGTGTGTGCGTGTGCAGGGCGGGGGGGTTGGTAGCATGTCATGTAACCATGGCAACCGGGCTTACCTCAAAGCGCTTTAAAAACTTTACCCGCGGCCGTGTCAGCACAGATTTACGTAAACCGCCACGGCCTGCGTCATATGAATCACGCCGGAGCGGGACGGTTCGCGTAACCACGGTGACCGAGCAGAGGGCAACGCCGCCGTCAATCAAACCAGCCTCAGGTGGCTCGTGGGGGGGAGTTATTGATATGGCGGCCACGTTACGGCGTGGACTCGGGGGGGAAAAAAAAACAAAAACGCGTTCTTAATGTTCGCAGCTCATAACGGAGATTGGACTGAACTATCTGCGGGGACTGCGGGGGAGGCGGGGTGACCTTGGTGGGAGCCGACAGTGAATGTAAATCAGGCGCCCCTTTAGCTGATTAGTCTGCCGCGTTACGGGCCGCGCCCTCCGCAATATGGAACGACCCGGAAAAAAAAAAAAAAAAAAGGCGCCACAAATAATGGTACGGGCCGTCCCGGACGGACAGGTTTATGCGGCGGCTTCTAAAAGTGTGTCCTTGGGGGTGGTCGGGGGGTGGGGGGTTGGGGGGCGGGGGTGACAGGCGGTAGGTGTTAGCTCGCCGCTATCGTAGCACAAGTTTTTTATTCGGGGAACAGACTTGCTGATGCCTTAAAGGCCCAGCAGGAAATGACGGCGGTGGCGCTGCAAAGCACGTCCTCGCTACACGCCGTTAGCTCCCTGTCCTGGAGCCGCCTGTTCCGGCACGGGATGCTACTGGCATTAGCCTTACGGGAAAAAAACAAAAAAAATCACGAGAATTCCGAATGCCCGGATCTGGATCTGTGTGTTTTTTGTAATCGGACAGTTAGTGATTATCGATTGATCAATGCGTCGAGGAAAGATGGATGAATACATTACGTTAGGTTGCTCAGGCGAGCTTTTTTCAGGAACAATGAAGGGAGTTTGCGGAAAATTAGCCGCTAACGCTAATCCTACGCGACCGATCGGCTAGCGCCTCCTTGTAACCGTGCTAAAATGTAGCTGCTAGCGGCTACCACCGGCTAGCATCTCGTTTAGCTTTTTCCACTGTTGCCTTCGCCGCCCCCTTGTGGGTGATTTTTCCACCTCCGACAGCTGACGCCACTGAAACCCCCCTCATTACACCCTTATTACACATTTATTACAACTTTATTACACATGTATTACACTGGGGTTCATGTGGCGTCCGGTCTCTGACGTACATCCTTTTTTATTCTATTATTGTTATTATTATTTATATTTCTGATCCCGTTCTGGACGCGTATTTTCGCACCCCTTTGTGGGCCTTTGAAGGCGCCGCGGCGGAAATTAGCGCCGCCGCCGTGCTAATTTTATCCCGATGACAAGACAGCGGCGGCGGCGGGGACGGATGAATAAACGTCACCTGGCGACGAGGGCAACTTTATTTAACAAGGACAATCAGATGTTCACAGGGACGCTATAAATAGTTTTTTTTTTTCTTTTCAATGCAACCCTGTTTTAGTTTATTTTATTTTATTTAAATTTGCCTTTAAATACGACCTCGTCTCCAAATATAGAAGTACTTGGAGTACACAGCTGGGTAAAACTACATTTTCCCAGTAATACTACAAGCACTACTACTACGACTACTACTACTATCACTACTACTACTCACAATAATAATAATGTGTTTTGTCTTTAAACAGGACATAAATATCAGTTGTGAATGACAGGGTTAATGATTGGACGTCTCTGTGATTGACAGGCGGCCCATGCAGGTTTACGCTTCTGGCCGACCTCGCTGCCATGGAAACGGGGTTGATTGACGAGCGCTGCTTTTCGCTCAAATCCATTTTTATTTATTTATTGTTTTGAATTCTCTTGTACAGAGTCATATTGTGAGTCACTTTAATTTAAAACTTTTTCATAAATTAGTTGTTTTTTTTTCTTTTCTAATCATCCCAGAAGTTCAACTCAACTGTATTTTATTATTGAAAAAAGGTATTTTAAAATTCACAGGAAGAATTTGCCAAAATAGAAAAAGAGTCCTAAAATCATCAAGCAATTCAAATAAGTTGAATTCTTTTCTTCAAATTCTGCAAAAAATGCTAATTAAGAATGAGGTACTCTTAAATTTGATTAATAATTGCTATTATTAATCTAAGGATTATTATAAAATGCCTTATTTCAAAACTTTTCAATCATGCATTCATTTATTTCTTAGCAGTTTACCTCATTGGGATTTGTTAGAAAAATTAATAAATTCTAAAAATTGTAAAAATAATTCATGAATTGCAATCAGATATTTAACGTTTTAACACTCAAAGGATGAAAAATTGCCAATATAAAAAAACGGGTTCTAAATTCATCAAGAAAATCAAATCAAATCGAATAATAATTAATTAATTACAATGAATTCATTTTTCATAATTATAATAACAGTCATGATAATTATACTTATTGTTATTATTATTTTGCCTTTTACTAATGAGAAAATAAATATGAATACTCGTCGCCTTATTCCAAAACGTTTTCATTAATTAGTTCATTTTTTGCAAATCAGCTCAGCAGTTTAATTCAATTGTATTTACTGAAAAATTAACAAATATTATTGATAAAAAAATCATCAAGAAATTGAAATAAAGTTGAGAGAATTTCTAAGAATTCTATATCATCAATTAATTGTTCATAATAATAGTTAAAATAAATATACTTATTATTATTATTTTGGCTATTACTAATGAATAAATAAATATGAATATTCGCCGCCTTATTCTAAAACCTCTTCATAAATGTGTTCATTTATTTGGTAATCAGCTCAGCAATTTAATTCAATTGTATTTACTAAAATTAATAAATAGTAATTATTCATTTATTATTCCACAAGTTAAGATTAAAAATAAAAAAAAGGAAAGGAAATATTTGCCATAATAGAAAAAGTGATCCAAGTATCATCAAGAAATTAAAATAAAATCGAGAGTATTTCCAAGAATTAATAAATAAATAATCAATACATTTTTTTCATGATAATAAGTTCTAATCATGATACTTGTTACTGTTATTTTGCTTTTTACTAATAGGAAAATAAATATGAATATTTGTCGCCTTATTCCAAAATTTTCTTCATTAATTAGTTCATTTATTTGCTAATCAGCTCAGCAGTTTTATTCAACTGTTTACTTTACTGAAAAATCAATAAATGATAATGATTCATTTATTATTCCACGAATTAAGATAAAAAAAAAAATCAAAGGAAATAGTGTCCATAATAGAAAAAAGTGTTCCTAAACTCATAAAGAGATTAAAATGAATTTAGAGAATTTCTAAAAATTCTAAAGAATTAATTAATTCTTTCCTAATAATAGTCATGATAATTATAGTCATTATTATGATTTTGCCAAAATAGAAAAAAGCGATCCTAAAATCCTCAAGAAAAAAAAACAAAAATCAAATGGTTCCTTCATGTTCTAAGAACCAAAATCACGAATGTGACGTTATGATTATCTCATGAATCGATCATTATTTCATGCGAACGTTTCCCGTCCTCGTCCTCGCAGGGGGGGGATGCCGGCCTCAGACGCCCTCTGGAGGCCGGAGGCGGTATTACACCTGGGGGCTGGGGGGGGGGGCTCCGTCTGCTGGAAGGCGGCGGTCGGCAGATGGTGCTGCGAAGGCGAGGAAGAGGAGTGTGTGTGTGTGTGTGTGTGTGTGTGTGTGTGTGTGTGTGTGTGTGTGTGTGTGTGTGTGTGTGTGTGGTTCAGGCCCGGGTCGTCGGGTCGACGGACGCGAGGAACATCATGGTGGACGGATTCGGCCTCACATTCAGAGGTCATGATATGCACACACACACACACACACACACACACACACACACACACACACACACACACACACTCTGAGACGTGCAACATCATGCAACAGTTCATCCTCTCATTCACACATTCATCCTCTCATCCAAACAGTTTGTTGATATACACAACCATTCACCCTCTCATTCACATATTCACCCTTTCACTCAGATCATGCAACTGTTCATCCTCTCATTTACGCCTCATAAAGGGACATGCAAGCATTCACCCTCTCATTCATATATTCATCCTTTCATCTGCATAATCATCCTTTTATTCATATATTCACCCTTCCATTCACGCATTCACCCTTTTATTCACATATTCATCCTTTCATCCACCCTTTCATTCATATTTTCACCCTTTCATCTACATATTCACCCTTTCATTCATATATTCACCCTTTTATTCGCAAAGTCATCCTTTCATCTATATATTCACCCTTTTATTAACGTATTCATCCTTTCATCCACCCTTTCATTCATATATTCACCCTTTCATCAACAAATTCACTGTTTTATTCACCCTTTCATTCAAACATTCACCCTCTCATCCACATACTCACCCTTTCATTGATATATTCACCCTTTCATCCACATACTCACCCTTTCATTCATATATTCACCCTTTCATCTACATATTCACTGTTTTATTCACCCTTTCATTCATATATTCACCCTTTCATTCACATATTCATCCTTTCCTTCAAACATTCACCCTTTCAAGCACATCGTCCGACCGTTCACCCTCTCATTCATCACTCACATGGAGACATGAAACCGTTCAGGTCACGCCTGGAACTTCCGATCTGGTTCCGACGTCGATTCCGATCGACGTTCCGATCGAAACGGAGCCTCGATTTTTATTTCTTTACTTTTTTTTTTCGAGGATCGCATCTCCAGAGGCCTTCTAGTGGCCATCCTGTTAGTGGACGTCCCGTTAGCAGACGTCCTGTTATCGGACGTACCGTTAGCGACCGTCCCGTTAGCCCGTGTCATGTTAGCAGGTGTCCTGTTAGCGGACGTCCCATTAGTGGACGTCCCATTAGAGGACGTTGTTAGTGGACATCCTGTTATCAGACGTCCTGTTAGGGACTGTCCTGTTAGCAGATGTCCTGTTAGCGGATGTCCTGTTAGCGGGTGTCCCATTAGTGGACGTCCCATTAGAGGACGTTCTGTTAGCGGACATCCTGTTATTGGACGTCCTGTTAGGGACTGTCCCGTTAGGGGGCATCCCGTTAGCTGGCATGCCATTAGTGGGTGTCCCATAAGTGCCCATCCCGTTAGCGGGCATCCCATTAGCTGGCATCCCATTAGCGGGCGTACCATTAGCGAGTGTCCCGTTAGCGCCTATCCCGTTGGGAGACGTCCCATTAGCGGACGTCCCAAGAACAGACGTCCTGTTAGCGAACGTTCCGTTAGTGGGCATCCCATTAGCGGGTGTCCCATTGGCATACGTCCTGTTAGAGAATGTTCAGTTAGCGGGCGTTCCATGAGCAGACGTCCTGTTATCGGACGTCCCGTTAGCAACTGTCCTGTTAGCATGTGTCCTGTTAGTGTACGACCCGGTAGCGGACGTCACGTTAGTGGGCGTGCCATTTGCGGGTGTCCCGTTAGCGCCTGTCCCGCTAGCAACCGTCCCGTTAGAGGACGTCCCGTCGGCGGACGTCCAGTTAGCAGACGTCCCGTTAGCGAACGTTCAGTTAGTGGGCATCCCATTAGCAGGTGTCCCATTGGCGGACGTCCCGTGAGAGGACGTTCAGTCCCATTAGCGCGGGCAAGTTGCCGCCTTGGGGCCTCCGGGGCCCCCCTCCTTTTTTGTTTTTGAAAAAGAAAAAACCTTGGGATTTCCTCTCCTCCCCTCCGTCCCCTGAAGGCATCAAGACGGCCCCCCGAATGCATCACGGCCGCTCTCTCCCGCTCACACCTCCGTTCCTTCCCTCCCTTCCCGTCTCCCGGCGGCTCTTTGTTCTCCGCCGGCGTCTATTTTTATCGCGTTGGAGTGACGGGAGACCGGCCGGTCACCATGGCAACTGCATCGCCAAAAGCCCCCCGTTTGTCGGACGAGCCCCCGCCCCCCCCCCCCCCCCCCCCCCCCCCTCCCCCCCCCCCCCCCCCCCCCCCGGGCCTCTTTTTCTCCCCCCCGGGCTTTTTTTTTTCCGGGGTGGGGGGGGGGGACCCCCGGCGCCCCCCCAGGCCACCGCCACCGCAAAACCCCC
>CAAKHD010027140.1:22724-35224 GCA_901007705.1 Fistularia tabacaria
GGGGGGGGGGGAGGGGGGGGGGGGGGGGGTGGGGGGGGGGGGGGGGTGGGGGACCCGCTCCCCCCCCCCCCCCCCCACCCCCAGGACGGTTCACATCTGCATAGATTGCCGCTGTTTGGACGCCGCCGTTTTCCCGCCGCCGCCGTCAGATGAGGTCGCCCCGCTGGACCGTCACACACACACACACACACACACACACACACACACACACACAGATGGGCACAGGGCCTCCCCCGGGGATGGGGGGGGCTGGACACACTCACACACACACACATACACGCTCACGCATACACACAGGAAACAGGACAGGAAACAGGAAACAAGCAGAGAAGTAGGACACCGAAGTTCTCACCTCTAAATCTACGTCGCTAAAACTTTTTTATTTTTCCATTCATCCATTCATCCATCCATTCTTTCATTCATTTACTTGACTTCTCCTTCGAGGTCCAAGGCGAGCCGTCGCGTGCTCGCGTCTTCAGTGACATCCGAAAAACTACAAAACGAACCTGCTCCGACACTGCAAAGTGCAGCCGTGGGCGCCATCTTTGTAGTTTTTTTTTTGCAGAGTAGAGTGACGAATCAGGGGAGCGAGGAGGAGAGGTGAGGGTCCGGACCACCTCTGAAGAAGACGAGGACGTGGCGTTGGGGAGGGTTAGGGTTGGAGAAGATTCGATGAGCTGCAGAAATCCCGTTGACCCTTTCGCCGGTGAGCGCAAAAATAAAAAAACTACAAAGATGGTGCCCCCCGGCTGCACTTTGCAGTGACGGAGCTGGTTTGCTTTGCAGTTTTCCGGATGTCACGGAAGATGCAAGGACGTGAAGGCTTGCCTTGGACCTTGGAGGAGAAGGAACTGCAAAACGAATCCGCTCCGACACCGCAAAGTGCCGCCGTGGGCGCCATCTTTGTAGTTTTTTGTTTTGCACTCACTGCCGATTTTTGCAGCTCCTCGTACCTTCTCTAACCCTAACCCTCCCCCCTGCCTCATCCCTCGTCTTCATCTGAAGGCGGTGCGGACCCTCCCCCTCCTCCTCGCTCCTCTGATACTGTACCCTACACCCCCCCACCCCTCGCCCCCCCGCCGGCTATCTGCGACACGCAGAATACTGAGCCGTGCACATTTAGGTTGACAGATTACTTCGCATTCGCCTTGACACCGCGGGAGAGAAGGGCTCGGCTGGCCCGCGGTCATGGCCGCCGACCCCCCCCCCCCCCTCCGCCCACTCCTCCTCCTCTTCCTCCTCTCCGGCCGAACCGGCCACCATGTTTTCCTCGAAGCGTCGAGAAACGCGCCGGACGTCCGAAAAAAACAAACAAAAAAAAAAATTAAAAAAAGAAAACCTCGGCGATCCCGTGCAGAGATTTCCCCCGGAGCCCCCATCCTCCCAACCCCCACCCCCTCCCCAGCGCCTGGGGGACTTTGGGGGCGGGAGGGTGAATCATCGGCGTGCGGCGGCGGCGGAAATCGGCCCTGGGGAGGATTCTGTTTCTAAATTAGCCGCCACTGAAGGCCACGTTACGGAAGAGTGAATAATCGGGCTTCCAATGCGCTCAAGTCAAGGAAGGCTGTCTTGGAAGGGGGGGGGCGGGGTTGGTGCGGGGGGTCACGGGTGTGTGTGTGTGGGGGGGGTGATCGGGTTATCAATAACCCGATCAGCTCCTATCCTTTGATTTATTTTGCCGAAGCACACACACACACACACACACACACACACACACCACCGTGGGTTTTTTAATTTTTTTCCAGGCGCCTTCCGGAGCAGCTGCTTCCTTCCAGGCGGCACCCAGGCACGTGCGCACACAGACACACACACATACACACACACACACACACACACACACACACACACACACACACACACACACACACACACACACATGCACGCCTCCTTTTCCCCCAGCGTGGACACGGCAGCTGCTCTTGCAGAATATGTGTGTGTGTGTGTGTGTGTGTGTGTGTGTGTGTGAGATCGTGCACGCTCAGGCCAGAAGAAATTTTCCGTAATCCCCTTTTCCTGGTTTACTCGAGGAACGTCGAGTAATAAAGCAGTTATTCCACTGTAATAACGTAGTAATAACATGGTAATAACATCGTAGAAACGAGGGAGCGTGGCGCCTTGGCTGAACCTCCTGAGATCCGGCGTTCCCCGGTGGATCTACTGTCCTGCTCACAGAGCCTCAGCGGGGTTTGACCTGGACGGGTCACCTGTCCATCGTGACAGAGACATGAGCGCCTGTGGTCCATGGAGTCTTCAGTGAAGATGCTTTTGGACCGTGAGAGGGAGACGGAGAACCTGGAGAACCCAGGCAGGAGAACATGGAGAACCCAGGGAGGAGAGCATGGGAAGAGCTCAAGCAGCAGAACATGGACACGACGAGAGAACCCAGTGGGGACACCACCCTTTTCCCCTTTCTTAAACGGCAGGAGGTGACTGTTCCCCTATTGCCATGGCAACGAAGCGACCCCGGTATCTCCAGACCACGGAACCGAGAATGGTTCTGGACCTCGTCCAGTTGCCCCCAAGTGGAACAGGCAGGGTTCGGTATGCTTCCCTTCCCTTTTCAGGCAACGGGAAGGGAAGCATACCGTCTGGGTCCAGCAGACTTCAGCCAGTTCACTCACGCCTCCACACTCTCTGGATCCGTTTTTAAGGCGGCGGAACCAAGTACCTCCTCTCCCCCCGCCCTCCCTCCCCCATGCTTATCTCGTCACCTCTGCCCCTGCCCCTTGCTGTATTGAACTTCCCCTTCCTTTCAGCCCCGCCCCCTCCAAACAAGAAGGGACAACGCTGTGGGTACTTCTCGAGCCGGTGCCCTTACGTCGGGGGGTATGTCTGTTCCTTCGGTCCGAATAAAAAGTGCCGTAGTGACGGGGGAAGGGGAAGGAGGCGGAGGAAGGGGGCGGGGTTAAGGGGGAAGGATGCGGAGGAAGGGGAAGGGAAACGGGAGGCGCCACTTCTCGCCGGTGGAGGTCACATGATGGAGGTATGGCCCATGAGGTGATTGATGCCTTCAAGGTCCTGCGATGGTGACAGCGCAGTGCCGAAGGTAGCGGCGCGGCGCTGACCACATCGACCCCGGCGGGGCAACAATGGCATCCAGCGAGCACTGACGCAATTTTGAATTTTTCTTCTCGAGCGGTGGATGGGGCTTGCTGGCTTTCATCATCTTTGAAGGTGCAACGGGACAGGGACGTTTGGTCGGACAGGCGTTGGCCTCCCATTGGCCGTCCGTGGAGGTGGCCAGCCAATGGAATACGTCATCTTTGGCTGTGACATCATCACGACATTGTCTCTTTGAAGGAATCTGATCCAATCATGTCACCTCACCGTCAGGGAAGAAGCGCACCCGGTCGATATTGGCATTATCATGCGATTAACGCTAAACTGTCATGTTCGCGTGCAGGGCTAACAACACCTGCTAACGTAAACCACGAAAGTGACATTTCGGTCCATCGGGAAATGGGAGCATCCTGTCATTTGGCCACCAGGGGGCGTGGCTGATACTTTAGTTTTCACCCGTTGGTCATTGGCTATTGAGCTTCACTTCCTGCTATCCCCTTCACTAATTTTGCTAAGCTGCTAAGTCCTTTTAACAGCTTTTACAGATTCCTCTTGGCTGTGTCTGTTTTATGCTCACAATGCCAATCCTCATCAAGAGAATGTTGGCTAAACCTTTGTTGTTAGTAGTCGTCTTCGTTAGTGTAAGCTAACAACGGAGTCGGTTCTTGTCACGTCAATCTTTACGTTTCTGCTCATGCTAACCATCTTCTTATTTTCTTTTCGCCACAGCGAATCAACCTTCTCCATGTAACCCTATTCTCTGTATCCTCCTCTCTCACACCAACTACCTTCATATCTTCTCTCACTACGTCCTTAAATCTTCTCTTGGGTCTTCCTCTAGACCTCCTGCCTGGCATCTCCACTTCTAGCATCCGTCTACCAATATAGTCCCTATCCCTCCTCTGTACATGACCCAACCATCTCAGTCTGGCTTCTCAGACCTTCTCTGCAAAACATCTAACATGTGCTGTCCCTCTGATGGACTCGTTTCTGATCCTCTCCATCCTCGTCACTCACAAAGAGAACCTCAACATCTTCATTTCTGCTTCACTTCTGCTTCATTTCTATCTCCGGCTCTGCCTCCTGTCTTTTGTTCAGTGCCACTGTCTCCAAACCATACTTCTCTGCTACTCCGGACTTCCTCATACAAAACCAGAGTTCATCTCTCGGCACCCTGTTGTATGTTTTTTCCTGTTCTACAAAAGCACAATGCAGCTCCCTCTGACCTTCTCTGTACTTCTCTATTAGCATTCTAATAAGCGAATACTGCATCTGTAGTACTCTTTCTGGACATGAGGCCATACTGCTGCTCGCAAATACTGACTTCTGCTCTCAGTCTAGTTTCCACTACTCCCTCCCATGACTTCATTGTATGGCTCATCAACTTTATCCCTCTATAGTTACTGCAATTCTGCACATCCCCCTTATTCTTAAAAATGGGCACCATCACACTTCTTCTCCACTCTTCAGGCATCTTTTCTTTCTCTAAGATCCTGTTGAATAATCTAGCCAGAAACTCTGCTGCTGCCTCTCCTAGACACTTCCATACCTCCACAGGTATATCATCTGGACCAACTACCTTTCCACTCTTCATCCTCTTCAATGCCCTCCTCACTTCACTTTTACTAATATCTGCTACTCTGTGGTCTACAATAGTCACCTCTTCTTCCCTTCCTTCTCTTTCATTTTCCTCATTCATCAGCTCTTCAAAGTACTCTTTCCATCTTCCCATCACTCTTCTAGCATCTGTCAATACATTTCCACCCGGACCTGCTGTACATCCTTTCCGTCTCCATCTCTCTGTTTTGCCAACCTGTATAAATCATTCTCTCCCTCCTTACTGTCCAACCGAGCATACAAGTCATCGTATGCCCTTTGTTTTGCCTTTGCTACCTCTATACCTCACGCTGCATCTTCTTTTACTCCTGTCTGTTCTCTTCAGTCCCCTCAGAGTCCCACTTCTTCTTTGCTAACCGCTTTCTCTGGATACACTCCTGCACTTCCTCATTCCACCACCAGGTCTCCTTATCTGCTTTCCTTCCAGACAACACACCGAGTACTCTCCTACCTGTCTCCCTGATCACACTAGCTGTATTTGTCCAGTCATCTAGAAGCTCGACTTGACCACCAAGAGCCTGTCTCATCTCCTCCCTGAAAACCATACACCACTCCTCCCCTTTCAGCTTCCACCACTTTGTCCTCTGCTCTGCCTTTGTCCTCTTGATCTTCGTCATCAGAGTTATCCTACAAACCACCATCCTATGCTGTCTGGTTACACTCTCACCTGCCACTACTTTGCAGTCACTGATCTCTTTCAGATGATGTCGTCTATACAAGATGTAGTCTACCGGCGTGCTCCTGCCTTCGCTCTTATAAGTTACCCTATGTTCCTGTCTTTTCTGGAAAAAAGTATTCACAACAGCCATTTCCATCCTTTTTGCAAAGTCTACCACCATCTGTCCCTCTACATTCCTATCCTGGATACCAAACCTGCCCATAACGTCTTCATCACCTCTATTGCCTGCACCAACATGTCCATTGAAGTCTGCCCGAATGACCACGCTCTCATTTCTGGGGATATGCTGCATCAATTCATCTAACTCATTCCAGAACTTCTCCTTCTCCTCTGACTCACATCCTACCTGTGGGTCATAGCCAAGAACAACATTGACCATTACATCTTCAATTTCTAATTTCAGTCTCATAAGTCTATCTGACATTCTTTTCACCTCCAGAACATTCCTAACAAACTCCTCCTTCAAGATAACTCCTACTCCATTTCTCTTCCTGTCAGTACCATGGTAATACAACTTAAAATCTGCTCCCAGGCTTCTATCCTTACTACCTTTCCATCTGGTCTCCTGGCCACACAGTATATCCACCTTCCTTCTCTGCATCATGCAACCAACTCTGCCTTTTCCTGTCATCGTTCCAATATTCAAAGTCCCTACTCTCAGTTCCAGACTCTTGCCTTTCCTCTTCTCTCTCTGCTTTTGAACACGCCTTCCTCCTTCGCCTTCTTCGACCCACAGTAGCCCAATTTCCACTGGTACCCAGTAGGTTATCGGCACCAATGGTGGTCATTGTTAACCCGGGCCTCAACTGATCCGGTATGAGATTTTTACATTTGATTTGCATAATTGGTTCTGGCAAACGTGTTACGCCGGATGCCCTTCCTGACGCAACCCTCTGCATTTATCAGGGCTTGGGACCGGCTCAGGGAGACACTGGCCTGTGCCCCCCCGACTCTGGCTCCAGGAAACACTGGCCTGTGCCGCCCTGAGGCTTCATTGTTGCTCATGCTAACCATGCTAATCTTTATTTGAACGCTTTTGGTTCTCACAAACAAGGCCTGAGGTAAATGTTCCCAAGGGTATTTGATGCCTGGGGCAAATGATGCCTTGGGCAAATGATGCCTTGAGCAAATGTACCCATGTTAAATGATGCCCTAGGGTAAATAATTGGTTGGGTAAATGTACCCAGGGGGAATAGTGCCGTGGGGTAAATGATTTTGGGGTAAATGCATCCAGAGTAAATGATGCCCTGGGGTAAATGATGCCTGGGGTAGCTGATGCGGGAGTGAATGTTTCCCTACAGGAAATCGATGCCGGGGGTAAATGATGCTGGGGTAAATGTACCCAGGATATATGATGGCTGGGGGAACTGTTTCCTAGGGTAAATGATGCCTAGGGCAAAAGATGCTGGGGTAAATGTTTCCTAGGGTAAATGACACTTGGGGTAATTGATTCTGGGGTAAATGATGCAGGGGTAAATGTACCCAGGATAAATGATGGCTGGGGTAAATGTTTCCTAGGGTAAATGGCACTTGGGATAATTGATTCTGGGGTAAAAGATGCTGGGATAAATGATGCCTGGGGCAAAAGAACACCGGGTATGTGATGCCTGGGGTAAACAGTGCCGGGCTAAATCCCAGCCCTGTGTCTCTTTAAAGAGGGGAAATAAGCAACTTTTTACTGCCCCGTCTGGGAAAAATGACCCGCCTCCATCTGCAGCCCATCGCATTATTGATCGCTATTCATAAATCATCAGCAGTCAGCGGCTGCCGGGTATTTTCCCATTAACTACCCCCTTCTATTACCCCCTTCTATTACCCCCATTTACTGCCCCCTTCTATTCTGTGAGCAAAGAAGTAGTTTTTCCTACAAAACCTGAAAGACACTACATTAAATAGAAATTGCCAATAATTAATCCTGAAATTATTTTGAAAAATTTTAATATAAGATTAAAAAAAAACAGAAGTAAATAGTAAATTACATAAGAATTATTTAAACATTATTTTTTGAATTACCTGAAAATATGTAATGAATTGCTTTAAAAATTGGCAAGGATCGTTCAAAAATGATGATATAATGGCCAAGAAATGTAAAAAGAAATTACCTGGAAAGCTGCAAAAAAAAAAAAAAAAAGGTCCAAAATGATTTGCAACAATCACCCAAACATTGAGAAAGAAATGACCCAAAAAAACTGCCAGGAGAAATATGCATTCCAAACTGAAAGAAATTATAAAATAGAGAGAAAAAAAAATGAAACGGAATAAAATGACCTGAAAAAAAAAATTAGTACTTTATTGAAGGAAATTTGATGTATAAAAAAAAAAAAAAGATATTAATAAAATATAAATAATAATAATATGAAAATATAAAAGAAATCATATTAATGATGAAGAAAGACATAAAAGTGAAGAATCAACTGGCGAAATTATTTATTTGCAGGATGATTATTATTATTATTAATTTTATTATTAATAACATCATAAAAATAAGACGCTCTTACAGAAATGAGAACGTGGTCCTTCAAAAGGGGAAAAAAAAAGGAAATATCGACTTAATTCAATGACAATATCGATAAATATGAATATAAATTAAAATAGAAGATAGATAAACAGTAATGTACTGTTAATATGCTGATACTAGTTAACACAACCCTATAACTAGCATCAGCCCATGCACGGGTAAGTAATACAAGTTAGCGTAATGTTAGCATTCGGCTTCGACATTAAACAGAATTAAACTCACCTTCTGTCATTCACACACAGAAAGAAACCGAGAAAACCAGGTGAAAAACCCAACCGGCAAAGGGAAATTATACATCCTACGCTCCTGAACGCACCGCAGGAGTGTCAAAGTCAAATCCACAGTTGGCCGAAATTCAAAAGTGGGTCAAAGTCACGTGCCAGCTTTGATATTTATTGAAAAAAACTTCCTCCAGATAAAAAATTGAAAAGGTTCATTTGGACCCAAACAAGTTTGGCTGAAAAAAACGGAATATGGAACAAGCAGAGCTTAAAACTATCCCCCAAAAAATAACTTCATATTGCACACATGCAAAATGGAAATTCAAACTAAATAAATCTGATTTTCGCGCCAAAACACCAGCATAAATAGTCATTTGGTGTGGCTTCGTAGGCCAAATCTAATCACACTGCGGGCCAGAGTTTGACACCTATGCTCTAACGCATCATGCCTGTATATGTTGCGGTAGAAGCTCTTTTTCCCCTTGTAGCGTAGCGGAGGCTAGTTGGGTTTTTCACCTTCCTTCACGCTCACTTGCTTTCTTCGGCGTCAAAGACAGAAGGTGAATTGAATCATGTTTCATGTCGAAGTGGAATGCTAGCATTACGGAATTTTAGCCGCTCCTTTTTTTTCACGCTTTGAACACAGCGGCTTAAACAACGACGCGGCTAATTTATGGACTTTTACAGGCTAACTAGCTTCATGCTGTCAAAATATTTAGCCTGATTTCTACCTTTCTTTTCGCCATTTTTCGGAGGGGTAGTACGGTGCCGGTATTAGCATAAGGCCGCTAAGACTACCGTCCATAGAGGAGAGGGCGTTTATGGGTCCTGTCGTGATTTTCACGGCAAAACACCAACAGAGCATTGTGGGATTTGTAGTATTAGCGGTCCATGCACTGTAGGCTATAATAGCGATGGGCAAATAGCTAATAGTCATTTGCTATAGGCTTCAAGGGGCAAATAGAATTAAACCCCCTAATGATACGAATAATTTTTTATACCATTTTTTAAGATACAAAGCACAGTTCAAGCAAATTTCATCTTTGAAATACGAAAAAAATGTCCTGATACAAATTTGAGAGCGAAATCAAAATTCTGAATTTGCGCGGTACATGCCAAGCTAGCCCCCCGCAATTCCAATACGCTTCATGACACCGCCGCATCCTCTGAAATGGATGCTTCCGGCATCCCTCGGCCACTTTGTGTGGGTTATTATTATTATTATTATTATTATTATTATTATTATTATTATTATTATTATTATTATTATTATTATTATTAGTTTATTTAAAATTGGGACAGTGCAATTTCATAAAACACATGATTACACATGGTTAAAAAAAGCCAGAATTAGCCAAAAGGCTAGTTTTCATCTGTAGTCCCCTGGCCGTGATTAAAAAAAAAAAGGCAATAAAGTTACATTTAAAAGAAAGAAAATAACAGAAAAAGAGAGAAAAAAAACCCAATACATTTACAATACAATACAAAATAAGAATGCAAACACTGACTATACAATAAAGAAAAAATGCAGTTGGTACATATCTGGTGCTGTGTTCCGATCTCGTCATTTTATATCTTTGTGCTTATTTTGTGTTTTCTTTTTAATAATCATCATCACGGGCCCCCACAACGCAAGTGGCGAACCCAGAAAGAAGATGCTTTCTGTGGAAATTAAGATAAGATAAGATACTTTATTGATCCCCAAAGGGGAAATTGGATTGTCGCAGCAGCGCAACAATAACAATATCAATAAATATGGATATAAATATAAATAGCAGAGATAATTAAAAGGACGAAGACAACAGCAAGGATGAGAATAGATAACAGGGTGACAACGACAAGGATAAATATAGATAACAGAATGACAGCAACAAGGATAAAAAAAAAAGAATAATGGAACAAAAAAATAAATAGCAAGCATTAAATAATATAATGGCATTGCATCCGTGATACGGTACCGACGGATTCATTTGTTTTCTGTTATTTTAAATGGGGAAAACTCATTGAAGATACGAAAACAAATCAACACAAGAAGCCGCTTCTGGAACAAATTAAATGTTGTGTCTTAAGGGACGGCTGTGCACCAGGCCAGAGTTTGACACCTGTGACTGACAGTATGCGTGGAGTTAAAAGTTCAATCTCTTTGTGTAAATATCTCATGTTACAAATGGACACTTATAGACGAGTGCCGCCTGTATTTGTATTTTTTTCTGATCAAATTCAGCGGGCGCGGCTTATGTTCAGCTGCGCTCGATAGTCCGAAAATTCACGGTATGCTAGCTTGTGTGACTTACCCGTGCACGGGCGGATGCGAGTCATACTGTTGTGCTAAGCTAATGAACAGACCGCATCCTGTCCACGAGCCCCTTGGGAAAGATTTGTTTGTTATATGATACATGTCGTAAAATTGTTTAGTGAATTTTAGCATCCGAGGGAGAGATGGCAGGTATCAGCTCAGGAGACTGACCTAGGGTTAATAATGATTATAATTATTATCATATTTTTCTTAATGTGCTTTTTCTTGCTAATCCAAGACGTGGGCTTGAACAGTTCCATGTTCATTGAAGGATATTATTACTAGTTGGAAATGATTTGCTATATTATTGTTATTTTATTTCTACATTTATTTATTACATTTATTTTTACATTTATTATTTACGATCATTAATTTGAATTTGAATTTTGTATGTGTGCGAAATGAAGTCATATATTGTGTAGTATTAAGCTTTGCTCTTTATCGGGGAACCCTACGAGCCGTATCCCATATCCCCCCGGCAACCCGGACCCCCCCCCGGCGACGGGGACGGCGCAGGACGTTCCCCCCTCGCCGCCGCCTTCCAGTTGCCGGCACGGGAATCTCAAGACGCTGTGTAATAATTATGACATCCACGTGTGTGTGTGTGTGTGTGTGTGTGTGTGTCCTTCAGCGGCCTCCATCATCATCTTCATCCCCTCTTCCTCCTTTCTTGCTCCGGCTCCGCCGTGAGGCACGTCGCCTGAGGTCTGTTTCATATTGTGAATTAATTACTCTCCGCTGGAATTGCGGCGTGTGTGTGTGTGTGTGTGTGTGTGTGTGTGTGTGTGTGTGTGTGTGTGTGTGTGTGTGTGTGTGTGCGTGTGTGTGTGTGTGTCTGTGTGTGTGTGTTTGTGTGTGCGCACTTTGTTACCGCAAAGGAAATGACAGAGCACTATCACGTCCCCGTCCATCTTCTCCTTCTTCTTCTCCTTCTTCTTCTTCTTCATCTCTCGATGCCGATCGCTTCCCTTCTGAAAGGTGGAGGAGGAAGAGGAAGAGGAGGAGGAGGAGGAAGAGGAGAGGTTAAGGGTGGAGGACGCAAGGGTGCGAGGCGGCGTGAAGCCCTCTGCTGCCGCTCGCTGAATTTTAAAATACCTTTGGCGCCATTGTTTTTTTTATTTCTCCACCTCCTCTTCCTCCTCCTCTTCCTCCTCCTCTTCCTCTTCCTGTGTGTATACAAGCGGCGAGCAGTCACGCCGCTGTTTCCATGGCAATATCTATCTCGCGCGAGGAATCCGTTAACCCTTTTTTTCCCGCTGCACAAATCCCATCTCATATACAGTTGGGGGCGCAGAGGCGGCTATTTTAGACACCCCAAAAAATAGAAATAAAAAGTAAAAATAAAAAAGGAGGTGAGTTCTGGGATGAGCTTGAGGCTGCTTTGAAGAAATGTAAAGAAAACATGGCCGTCGGGGGCGGGGCTTAAACGAACATGGCTGCCGCCTCCCAACCCCTAGGCTAGCAACTATACTAGTCAGCGCGTTTTGTTCGCCGGGAGCGAGTCCATGGCCGGGTGGGCGGAGCTACCAGCTGGGCCGTCCAATCAGACGGAGTCATTTTTGCTTTCAGGGTCAGGAGACGTGAGACGGCGCTAAAGTTCGGACATTTTATTTGGAAATAGCGGAGGAGTGAAGCCCTTCTTTCTGCCTGGGGGGGTCATGACCTTTAACTGTTGACCTCTGACCTCCACCCTTTTTCTTTGTAACTTACTTTTTTTTTGAGTTATTTAGGAACAAGTTATTTTCTTTTATTTGGCAGGTTCATTGAACACTCTAAAGCTGTGAAAGGTTTGGATGATTGACAGGTGACCCGTCCAGGTTAAACCCCGCCTCCTGCCCCAACGGCTGCCGGGATTGGCTCTGACCCCATGCGGATTTTCCAAAAATGATATGAAAAAAACATGGCGACATTCACGTGAGATCAGACATTCCGTAAAAAGTCGGGAAATGGTCTGAATTGGTGGACGTCACCATAGCAACCTTCGGTTTGCCCATTCTCCCTCCGTGTTGCCCGTTTGCTTGAAAGCAGCGTTTGCTCCCACGGACCCCGAATGCATCGCTAAGGAGGGGCATTCGTGGTCCAATCCGTACCTCTAAATCCCATGGTAAC